>JACN01153797.1:0-30488 GCA_000787155.1 Scartelaos histophorus | reverse complement strand
TTATTTTATTTTATTTTATTTTTATAAATCAGTTGTATGTATTTAATGTAATTAGCATTTAGCATTTATTTATTGCACTTATTTTATACTTTATTTATGCTTTGAATCTTCATTATTTATTTATTTATTCATTTATTTATGTATTTATTTATTCAAAATGGTGAGTCAAGCAAGTTCCGTCAAAAAATAATGCAGAAAATGTGTTTATTTATTTATTTATGTACAAAATTGTAGATACCTTGACGCCAAAGCTGCTGCTTCGGGCGTTCAAATGAGGTCATATAATAGTTTAGTCTTTGCTATTTACACTCTTCTATCTCCACCCCTCTCTATCTCCTCATGCTCTCTATCCACTTTTCATCCTTTCTTCTCTTTCCTGCGATTTCCGTAAAAATAGCTGAAGGCCAGATTAGAGGTTGGCCGCCTCTTTGCGTTAACGGCGAAGATAAGTATTCCCAGGGTGGCTGCGATTGGCCAAAGGGGGCGTTGGGGGCTTTTACATCGCTGTCTCCCTCTCTCTTTCCCCCCTCTCCTGCTCGTTTCTCTCACAATTCCTGTATACCCGCCTCTTTTTCCTTCTTTCCTTCCTTCCCTACCTCTCTCCTCTCCCTTTCTCTCTCTCTCTCCCCTCCCTTTCCTCCCCCTCTCCTCTCTCTCTCTTCCTCTGCACTCAGACAGAGGAGATCCCATGTTTATTTACCTGCCAGACTCTCACCTTGGAGCCACCTGCTGCTCCGCTCCAGTCCTGTCATGGCGGATGTCGAGGAGGTGGGAAACGGAAACAGATGCTAAGAGCTGTCACTGCCGCTAAACGCCACAGGACAATGGTGAAATCAATCAATGTTTAGTGGTATAACTCCATGCAGATGTTCCACGCTATAGCGATAAACATCTACCTTGTATTTATTCAGTTACATTTGCTTTACTGTGATTGATTTTTGTCTCGAAAACATAAAAAACAGAACTTTTCTAACAACAACAGAACATTTTAAATTGTTTGCAAAATCATTCCTCACTTATTTTATGAATTTAAACATCCTAATTACTCACTGTGATGAGTTTATAAGTGGTTTTCACAAATTACAGAGATCTGTGTGGACCAGACCAGCACAAACCAAGACACGTTGATATTGTCCAGTTAGGTCTGGCTAAGCTTCTATTTTAGGGAGTATTTACTGTACCTCTGATGACTTAGCCCAAGATAACAAGGACTGAGGTGGCACTGTGGGGCTGGCATAGTACAAAAATGTTAACCTAACCACCATTTTATCATAAACACATATTAAAATATACCAGTATATTCATTGTGACATCTGTGGAAGTGTCCCAATGTTCTTTCTGTGTATTATGATTGACATAAGGTCCAACTACAGTCCTCTTTTTAGCATTTTAGCAAGACCAGATACGGCCTGAAAAATTCATTTCACGTACTTACAACATAATTTGAGGTGCATAAGATAAAACCATATAAGATTTAAAATGACAGCTATGAATTTTTCAATAAAAGCATGTAGTTCCCGGTTAGTGGTTTGTTCTCGGTGAATGCTTGCGTATAGGGCCACTTCCAGGAGATTGGATTCAGATGTAGATTAGACAGTATAAGTGGTGGGTTCCAGACAGGGGTAACGTAAGGAGAAAGGGCAAATGGAGCGGAGGAGCAGGGAAGTGGTTTAGCTCACAACAGCAGTGACCCGCGGACACAGGAAATACACTTATGCTGTAAATGTTCAAGCTAATTCACAAAGCTCCCAGAGGACATATAAGAACCTTTTGTACAACAGGCCTATGTTCAGCTCTGGCTGTTTTTAACTCACTTTTATGGTGAATAGTCAAATGTTTGAATGCTGTAATTGTTTAGAGTGTTTATTTTGTATTGTCCCTACTGCTTTGGTCTGGCCTGTGCTGCTGCTCCTTAGTCATTATTTGGAAATGAGCATTGGTTCTCAGTTGACCTTCCTGGCTTCTTCAAAGTATAACTATGGTGTTTTTCCACTGGGCCAGTGGCACAGATTGCCCGTCCTGCTTCCATCAGTCTGCCCAGCTGTGGCTACCCTCAGTGGCGTGTCTAAGAAGTGGAATCTGATTGGTCACTCTAGGTGGCCAATTAGGTGTTTTACTTCAGAGCGGATCTGTGCGGTCCAGAAGTGTCTCCACATTTTAAAGTGAACTGTACTGAACTGTGGAGCAGACCCTGGCGGATCTAGATTCTGGAGGGTCTGACTTTTCAATACTGACAATCCAGCAAAAACAGATATAAACCGAAAATAACAATTTCTCATTGCCATCGACATTGATTTTGTCTTGTGATAACCTGCATGACAAAACAAAGGTAGCAGGTTAACCACAGTTGTTTTGTTTATCCATGTGCAGCATTCATGTCAAGATTGACAGTTATACATACTGCATATGCACTTATATCTGCAGTGCATAATACATTTGACAGTAGCTAAACCCAATGCATTACCTAAGAGATGTTACAACAATGTGCAGATGTGCAGAGTGAAAGTAAAATAGACATAGAAGTTTTTACTGTAACTTTAGTCACATCTCACAGTGCTGCAATCTTGGAATTACTAAAAAATTTGGAGGGGAAAACTGAAATGATTAAAAAGCATAATTCAGGTACAGTTTAGATTGTTATTCTTACATTATTCAAACAATAATACATGTAAACAAATGCTATAAATATGTTAAAAAACAAAATTTATCTTTACTCTCTTGAAGACTAACTGAGCTTGTTGTTATGTATTAATACTCCATGTCCATTGTGAAACCAGGGGCTGACAGCAGAAGTGCGGCGGTTAGAGGAGAGGAGAAAATGATGAGACATGTCAGAACAAGACGGATGAGTTCAGGCTGTACATTTTTCTCTCCTGCTCCTCACCAATGTCTGTTTAGACAAGACAGTAACTACACACAGCAAAGAAAATAAAAACAGACAGAGACAGATACACAGAATTTACTCATCTTGGTTAGGTTTTATTAAGTACATTTTTATGTCATTATGATGTAGTCATGTTAAATTGTATTCAACTGAAAACTCCATGCTGCTTACCTTCTATGTTGTAAATAAAATCTGAATGTGACAATAATTGCCACTGTATTCATGGGGTTCAACTTCCTGTTTACTATAGGCCACATTTGAGCACAAGATACATTTTGTTTTGTTAATTGCTATGCCAACAGTACTAAATTTCCATCAGTCTTCAGCAGATAAAAGTAAAAATCATTGTGTTTGCTTGATATGTTTCAGACATCATTTGTTTTCACATAATATAACGTACAGTATTATCCCTAATTATAGTGCATGAAATGGGTCCAACTGTCCGTTTATGGCAGAAATCCAATTGAAGGGGAAGTGAAAGGTGTGTTCTGTTATCGTAGCGTCACATCTCATTATACTTATCCATTATCGTAGTGACAAACAGGTTCGGTCCTATCTGCTCCACACAACGAGGGCCAAGAACCACATTTCCCAATATCCCTCTCTGTCTTATGTGTTTGAACTAGAGTGACGACATGTACTCCAACTATTTTTATTTTCTTTGATAGCAATTTCAGTTCCAAAAAGGAAGTATTATTATACACTTGCATTTGAATATGCTCTTGTGAAATAAGGATGTTGACATTAGCAAGGTTCCATAGATGATTGCGCATTATTTTTGTTACTCTTGTCACTTAAACCGCAATATTTGACTAAAATGCCATGGTAATTGATAACATGAATTGATTCATTGTGTTCATATTGAGATTATTTATGGTGATTTTATTTTAAGAGGTTGCTCTTCTGGGGTCTGAAAGTTTCAAAATAAGCTCCAGTAACTACAGAAACAAGGGTGTAGATATGTGATAGAAGGAAAAGGATTTTTCTGTGTGTTCAAGCCTCAAATGCATAATAACTAAAACATACATGAATCAAAATACAACTCTGAGTATGTTAATGAAGGAAAACCTCCTGCATTGTTAAAAGTTCATGAAAGTCTAATATTTCTTCAATTTTTAACATATTTTTGAATACTGTAGATGAAAAGGGCCCATTTTATACTATATTCTGATCTATGTTTTAATGTTTCCTTTTTTTTAAAGCAAACCCAGAATTGTATTTTATTTCACACATGTTCTTCTATCAAACAGATAACATGCTGTTCCACCTTGTGATGTCATCTGGTAAAACAGGAAGTGCTATGTTTTCACCCTCCCCATACCTTTACTAAAATGATTTGGTTAATTTCAGATCTGGAATTGCCCATCTCTGTTGAGCAAAAGATAAAAAGTGGTTGTAAAGTTGAAAATAAAAAAACACTTCTTGACATCACAAGGTGGAACAGAGCGTTTTGAGTTTAGTTTTGGAGATGTAGACAGACTAATATATAGGTATAGGCATGTTTTTGATAAGGTAACAAAAATATAACATTGCTTAAAGCTCACAAAAGTTAAAGTTGTGTAATACAGGACTTTTGGGACAACATTTTTTTTATTCCTATAAGTTCCTATAATGCTGAAATTTCCATGATAAAATGTGCCATGCGTTTCAAACATGTCCTCCTCTCGTGATTTCTGTTGGAAATATCTGAACCCTTAGATAAATGGACTGGCACTATCTCACCAGACAATCCACATCAACACCACTATAAACACAAACATACACTTTATCATGCTCGTATCGCAGCTTAACATCTCCTATGCAGGTATGCCCCCCATTTCTTTCATTGTCCTTTAAGGTTACATCATCTGAACCGTTTTCCAAGGAATTTCCACATCCTATGACTGGGCAGGTGTATTTCATAGCTCACGAAATCCCAGGATCGAGAAAGCGAGCTGTAAAATGAGTTGTTATGATGAAGTACGGTTGGTTTAACACTTGTCGCTATGTACACAGACAAAGTGAAGTCTGCAGCCTGAAGATATGTAAGCGCTTCCACAATCTGACTTGTGCAAATTAGCGTCGGCTTTGATCAAACAAGCACTGGTTTTCGATGTTGTTAAGTTAGAATGTTTATTTACACCCTTGAACTCTGTCTCATAGCACATTGTAAACAAACAAAAACACTTTTTGTTAGTTTTTTGGAGGCTTTGGAGGAGGATAAGGTATAAAAATGGGTGTGATGTGCAGGAAGGACAGTTAGTTATTTGCAGAGGATCAATCTCATAATGCTGACGTTGGCACAGAGCCTCGCATTTTTGTTCCCGCTTAGACCACTCGAGTACCAGGCAGCAGGAAAAGGCTGGTTTGATTTGCATGAAAAAGACAAAAATGACTCAACGTTGTGTTCTTGAAAAAAATGCTTAGTAAAAAAATATTTAGTTGTTACTAGGTAAAGGTGCGTGGAAAGGTGTATTGCCCAACAGCATAATGCTACTTTATTTAGTCACCGGGATTGAAACACTAACCTACTGGATTATGACTGAACCATTTTGAATAAATAGTTACAAAATAAAGGTGCACTGTATAACTTTTCTGGTGAAGGTTCAGCCATCTGCTTGTCTCTAAGGAGATGCTGTTGCTTTCTTTGGAATGTCCCAGTGTGGCATTAAGGGTATCCATCTTGCATTTATTCAATAACAAGGGTTTTTACTGACTTCAAATTTACAGTCTACACGGATTTGACATGTAACTTAGCCCTATGACATCACCCGTTGTCTCCATAGAGATGAATAAGTTTAATGACATACTGAAGAACATTCCAGGCAACATCTCAATGGGGGTTCGGGTTGGTCAGTCTCTTCACAGATGGTGGTTTTAAAGCCCTGAACCCAATCACACACCAACTATTGTGCACACTCCGGAGCCAGAAACGCGTCAAGTGTCTTGCCCGAGGACACAAGGGCTACAAACACTGGTGAGAGCTGGAATCAAAACCAGAAATGTTTTGGTCAATGGGCAAAAACTGTACCAAGATAATGTAAATACAGGTTGATGTTTTTGCAATGTTGTTATGCTAATTCAACCCTGGCCGGCCAAAACCACACGCTTTGACAAAACTTTACAAAGACGTGTGGGTCTGGGCCTGTATCCTGTCTCCCCAATTTCAAATAGACGTGATTGACAATCAGATTAACCAATTAGAGAAACACATGGTCCATTCAGGTCAAAACAAACATGGCGGTTTATGAGTAAAAAAGGAAAAAATAACGCAGACGATTGAGAAACAGTGTGGATTTCTGCAAAATCAACAGTCACAGCATTAAATCTTCATGTGTCGCAAAAGTAAAATAAGTTACATATTTTGTTCTGAAATATACAAGAATTTTTGAGAGGCACAAACTAGCAACTATGGTTAGACCGTTTTAAGTTAGGGTGGCTGTTTGACCCTTTCAGACTTAGAGAAACTTAAAATTAAGAACAGTTTCCTTTATTTGAGTATCGGTAGATTCAATTCGACAAGTAAACTGATGTAGCAATGGGATAAGTGTGTTTTTCTTAATTCAAACAACATTAGATTTTGTTTCTTATTAAGTGCAACGAGTTGTTTTTCTTATCTTAACTGTAGCAAGATGTATTTTCATATTTTAATTACAAAAAGGCTTGTTCCATTGGTAGGTCATTTAACTCAAATCATGTTAAAACTTTTTTGATTCAAGTAATCTTAACTTGGCTGGATTTTAGTTTTTGTAGTGTACTATTTCATACATCACACACTGATCATCTTATATTACCATAACACAACCATCCATTCCTATAAACACAGCAGTCATATTGTCCACCATGACCTCTCTAAATGTCTGTGCAGCTTTCCTGAGGCTCTTTTGTACCATGAAGATAAAATAAGTTGCATATTTTGTTATGAATGATACAGGAATTTTTAAGAGATGTTTTCTACATTTGGGAGACGCGTGATATAAATTAGCGGCTGTGGTTGGACCATACCAAATACATAGTTTTTTTTTTTTTACCCTTTTAGATTAAGACTTAGACAAACTTTATTCATCCGCAAGATAAAATATCTGGACACAGTCGTTCACACATCCCAGTATATTGAAATAACAAAAAGCAAACATATAAATGGAAATAAGGAATTCAATTAAGCTGCAAAAAAGCAAAAAAATTCCAGTTCCAGACCCTTCGGCATTTGAAAAGAACATAGTTTGGACTTTCTGTTACTATCACACTCAATCACCTCATATTACCAAAGCGCTATCACCCATTCCTATAAACGCAGCAGCCATATTGTCCACCGTGACCTCTCTAAATGTCTGTACAGCTTTCCTAAGTGAGGCCTTTCCCTGGCGGTGATGAGCTCTTGAGTCTGTGTTATGGTGCGCGCTACAAACAAGTCCGGACAGCTCAGTGTCTCATGGCCGCGTGGATAAACACAGGCAGGAAATGAATGTGGTTAGCTGTGATTCACTCCATACTGGAAGCATTTGCTCTCAAAGAAACGCATTCAACGCCAGCTTTGGGCTCACATGTTTACTATTTTCCCCAGCTTATTTAGGAGATATGGATCAGGTTGGCAATTTCCTATACCCCCTGAACACACCTTATAGCCTTGTACAGGGTTTAATGAATTTGTGTGTAGGTTTTGTCACAGATGTTGAAGATGGTTCCAAGGTTTGTTGCTTGTAAAATGGCAAAAAGTTGATGAGACGCAGTTTTTTTATGATGGCAGGTTAGTACATGTGATTTTCAGTAAGTGTGGCAGTGTATTGACATAACAAAAAACTGCCAATTCAGATTAAGCAACCAGAACGTTATGACCACAAACTGTACACAAGAGAGATTATGTGAATTCTGAGCACTGGAAATAACTATATAAAAATCGCTTATAAAAATACAATAAAATAATATAATAAAATGTGTTAAAATTGTACCAATAAACTAGATTTGTGATTCTAGACTAGAATATAATACAAAACCCCAGCGAGGCAGACAAAAAGATATTTCCTTTTTCATTTCCAGTTGTTTACTAAGAATTATGTTAGAAGATATATGGATCTGCGTGTTATTTCTTTTTGTTTGCCCGGCCAATCCAGAATGATATCTCTCTGTATTTTTTATACATATTGATATCAGTCTGGACACCAGACTGATTTCCAGTCTGGTCCCCAGACTGAAATGAATCAGACATTACTGATCCATATACTTTGGAAAACAATGAACTGAACTGCAATGATGATCTACATCTGATTGAGGAATTTAGCTCAAATGACTTTACAACAGATGTTGACTCAGATATGCATTTTTACAAAAACTTAAATAATGACTGCAAATACTACCAAGAACATCAAATATCAAATCTGACTAAGATTTATGATGACTCACTGTCAATAATAGACCTAAACAGAAGAAGTTTAAATACTAACCTTGATAACATTGTTTTACTTAAATTTAATGAGCTTTGATGTTATTGCAAACACTGATGGATATGATATGTTCAGACAAGATAGAAACTGTAAGAATGGTGGTGGTGTGGGATTGTACATAAACAACAAGCTGCATAGACAAATTGTGGAAAATATGACCCTTGCTGTGGATAACCTAATGGACATAGAATAGACAAATAAGAAAAATAAACTGATAAGCTGCATATACAGACCGCCAGGGTCAAATGTTGAACAATTCATAGAATACATAAGGTATTTACAAATTCAGACAGGAAGGAGGTCTTCATCTGTTGTGATTTCAACCTAGACAAACTTTATCTACAGAAATCAATCAGAGCCAACAGCTGCTCACCAAAATATGTTACCAGTAACGGTAAAGAAATGAAATAGCTGACAAAATGAACTTCATAGTAAATATTTGCCCGAAACATGGTTTGAAATTAATGTCATTAACTCCAAAGAAAATAAAATGTATAATTTTTGGAAATAGAGAAGTTAAATCTGAAATGCAAATATTTATTGATAATGCAGAAATTGAAAAAGTAAACACATTTAAATTTTTAGGTGTAACACTGGATCACAAGTCGTGTTGGAAAACACATATTATGAATACAAAATCTACAGTGGCCAGAACTGTTGCCACACTGGACAAAGCAACAATCTTTTAAACCCATAATCCCGTTACGTATTATATTGTTCTTTGATTTTGTCTTATCTGAGTTATGGGGCACAAGTTTGGGGACACACGTACAAAACTAACACTAACGCCTTATTTAAATTACAGAAGAAAGCAGTGAGAATTTTACATGGAGCAGGTTATGAAGATCATATAAATATGTTGTTCCTTAAATCCAAAATCTCAAAATTGTATGATTTTATAAAGCTAGACATAAACAACTGCCAGAAAATATTCAAAATATGTTTTATGCTATAGATGCAAGTCATAATTTAAGGAACCAGATCAACATTAAAAAACTATTCTTCCGAGCAACACTGAAAAAAATGTGTACTACACAATGTGGAGTTGATTTATGGAACAAATTAGATGAAGACCTAAAAAGTTGCCTAAATATAAACTGCTTTAAATTATTGTACAAAAATAACATGTGTTTAAAATATGCTGGAACAGGAAGAGTACAGAACAAGGGGGTAAAGGAAAATTAAACAATGTATCTGTGAATTGTATTAAACAAATAAAAAAGTAGAAATGTAGAAATTACTGCAAATAAATGTACTAACAGCATTCATTTAGTCACAACTGTCAATAGGGAGAATGGGAGAGAGGAGGAGTTTATAAGTTAACTTTTTCTTCTTACACTTCTTACTTCTTTTTGAGCATGATTGTAACACAGCACGATATGTGGAGTCATGTTGATAAATGAACTGAACTGAACTGTCTCCACGCCCTCCGCTGAATCTCAAGCCTGGCCAAATGTGATCGCGGAATCAGATTATCTTTTTACAGTGACACACGATCTTACGCGCGTCTCTTTTTGTTTACTTAAAGGTCATATTACACAAAATTGACTGTGGAGTGTTATTTCCCGCGTTACACCCTGGCGTTGTGTTTTGTTTCATTCACACTTGTACGAGTAATCCTTTATTTTTAGACTAATTACATCTCCAAAGCTCAAAAATGCTCCATCTTGTGACACCATCAGCTCCTTTTACCTTTAGTTCAATAGAGATTTTCAATTCCTGACCTGAAATGATCCAAATGATTCTAGTGAAGGTGTATGGAGTTAATTAGAACATAGATCAAAAAAATTGTGTAATATGAGTCCTTTAAAGTATACCAACTTGCTTCATTCACATTTCTCTGTCTCCTCAGCCTCTTTTTGGACATGCTCCAGTTTGCTCTGTTCTCTTTATGAGTGGCGAGTCCAAACGCCCGGGGCCTAAACTGAAACCTTGCCATACAGCTGGTTAGGGGCTGCTGGATGGATAATGACTTTTACCTTTACATGAACCATAAAGACCTGTGTTTCCCAACCTGCGGGGCAAGAACACAGAGGGACACATGAGCTATTTGGAGGAGGTACTTGAAAAGATTAAGCATACTTTTTTTTTATTCTTTTCATTCCAATTTATGTCCATTTGTTTGTGTAATTAAAGGATGTATAAATGTTTTCATGCAATTTCCATTTGTCTATAGTGAGGCCAGTGTTTATGGATTCACTTTTAAGGCAAACAGATTAGTCTTTTTGAAACAAGATTATATGGCTTCTTACTTCCAATAAACTAAATGAGTGAAATCAAGAACTGGATACTGGGACAAAATGCCATTCTTAATTCAGCCTTTTAACTTCACCTCCCCAGACAATTTTGTTGTGGCTAATTTTCATCCTTAACAAAACAACTACAATGTAAAGTGGATGTGTATAAAGCAGCTGTCAGTCACTACGAAAAAACAATTTCAGGATTTAGAAAGATAATTTTGAGTAATTGTAATTAGAATTTTAAAGGCAATGTGCCTGATTGTTATTGTGTTAAAAATGTGAAAAACAGAATCAGTTCTTAATTTTTTTAGTTTAGTTTTTAGTCCTAGCATGCTAACAGTGCATTTCCTGGCTCTCAGACTTTCAACTACTTTCAGCTACTACATCATCTTCATCTTTACCCTATAGGAGCACCTTTGACAATATATCTCTACTAGGGGATAAAATTCTGCTCAACTACATGGACAAAAATCAAATAAAAATAACATATTTGATTTACATAGATAATAATAATGTAATAGTTTATGTTTTTTTTACTCATTCACACAGATCAGTTTATACAAACCAGCAAAGGTCTTCTCAGTCCCTGCATTGAAAATTTCACTGGTCATTAAAACTGGGGCAAACCTGTAGTCTGTTTATGCTCATATACTCTCTTCCATTGTGCACAGCAGTGTCATGTGAATATGACTATGCCTGGTAAATAACATAGGAGACCCCAACCTCCACAGTCTCTGAAGGACCACCTGATGACCGGCAGCACGCCTTTGAAACAATCCTTTATACTGTAGGTGAATGGTGATTTCAACGTGACATTTAACACACAGACTTGGACATGTACAGCGAAGGATATGGAGAATTATCTGAGAGTCTTATGATTGTTTGTGCTAAGTACTTTATGATAGGTGTGACCAGTATGGATTAAAGCAAGATATGTACAGGAAGCTCTTGAGGTTAAAATAAGTCCACTGAGTACTGTCTGTATCTAATTATTAAGCATATTATTGTCCGATAATCAGGAAGTGCATGTTAGCATGCTAGTTATTGTTAGCTTGACCATGACAGCAAAACTCTACTCTAGTGTCAGAAGAAGAAAATTTCTCATTATTTCCTCTTGGTGAATAATCTAGACGCTCCGCTTGCATAATTTTAGTGAGGAAAAGTTTTGGACAATTGCAAACCTTTCATAATGAAATTAATTCTGTTTTTCACATTTTTATGACCATAAAATGAGATTCAGCACATGTAAATATGTATTGAGTAGATAAGCCAGATAAGTTTCTCAAGTCCAGCTAAAAAGATAAAAATACATCATTTAGTTTGTCATTTGAGGAATTGTACAAAGTTGCTGATGACCTAGTTATCGTCACTGTCTTGAATCAGTTTCTTGCAGTTAATTTGAAGAGTGTGAATGCTGCGTCATCATGGGAATGATGTACATATAGGGGGACTACTAGTCTACTGTACAGTAACTAACTGGAACTGTAAAGTAACTGGAACTGGAAAGTCCCATATTGTGTGTGAGTTAAGAATCAAGCTGTGGAGATGTTGCTGCTTTGCTGATAATGTTCCATATTTTGGCATTAAGCTTCTATCTATCTCCATGGAGACAAACAGGGCCTTGTTGCAGGTTATATTGGTGGAGTTACACACAATTCACAGAATGTGCATGGTGCCCCAAGTATATGTTTGAATAATATATATCCTATATACAGTACTATGGACTGGTCTGGTTTAATTGTGGAACTTTTCATGCAAGCAAAGCGATAACATCTGAGGAGACAATTAAATCTGTGCACCTATATACTGAACTGCACTATACTGTACTCATAATAGTACATGCACGGTTTGTTTACACAATCAAAAACATAGGTACAATAAATATAAACAAAACAATAATTGTCCAACTGACCAATAACCAATCATTCACCCAGGCTGCATTTTGACACAGTTCCTCTGATTGGTTTGTGTGGCCTGGGAAGCACCCATGTGTGATGATCTAATGAAGTTCAACTGAGAACACAAATGGATCAATAATCCCTCCTAATCCTATTAAGACCAACAATAACCAACAAATGTTACTTTTCAGATCCTTTTCCTACAACGTCTTTGGATGTATTTAGGTTAGCGGTCAGTGATGGAAGAATATTTAGAAAATCCAGTCACAAAATGCTGAATTCCTGCACCAAACTGTATTTTTTAGTTTATGTGATTATAGTGTAAAATATGATTAAAACTGCTTGATGTCTGTTGCACCTTTTATTATGCCTTTATTTAACACACATTATTAAAGACAACATTTAACATGCCCTCACCACAAGAGCTATTATTATTTATTCTTACTAATACCACACCTTGCAGTTCAAACCATAACTTGCATAATGAAGTACCATCATATAACTGCGTTCTGAATTCCACTTAATTAAAAATAAACTGAATTTAGTGTAACAGTCCAGCCCACTTCGAAATCTGCTCTGGAATCAGAAGTAAAATTCTCACTGATTTCCCTATACACTTTTTTTTTAAGTGACATGGAAAAAGAAAAATGTTTTCTTTTTTGTGAAGACATTCATAGCTCATTAAAGCTGCTTTTTCAGTTCAGACAAATAAAAAAGTTTGATAGCAAGCTTTAAATCTTTTTTTTTTCCCCCCGAGAAAGTCTATGTGAAAATTTAACGGAAATTTTAATTACAAATCCAGATGTTGGGCAGTCACTGTTGAACTCCATACAATTATTTAAAATCTGTGTTCTTATATTTTTTTGTACTTTTTGGCATATGCATTTATATACCTTTGTCAACTGAAATATTACATCCGGAGCTTTAATGAAACCTTTACATTACACATATAAGAAGCGGATACATGTTGCATTTATTGTCCTGTTTGTTGACCATTCCAGCTTGTTCCCATTAGCGGGGCCTAGGTGAACAGGACTCTATAGAAGGCACACTACGTTTGTTAGGAGAGGACACATGCGCTTAATTACATGTGCAAAGGCATCCATCCTGTGTAATTTATCTGTTTTCACGTCAGACTAAATGAGAGAATTAAGAGACGGTCGCTTTACTGGTATTGGTGTGCAAATGATCTCCTCTGCATGTCCCTAATGGCGCCTAAGAGCTTTCAAATGTGGGAGACACAGCGGCTGCATCCACACACAGGGAGGGGTCTTGGGAAGATCAGGGATGAGTTTTGCATTTACCGATACATCTTGGACTTAGATAGATAGATAGACATACTTAAATAATCAAAGGATTCAAAGGAAACCTACTTTTTTAAATTCATAGATTAATAAAAATGAACGAAAACTTACCGTATTACATTTTTCTTATATGACATATAGTACCAAATTGTGTGTGTGGGTGTGTGGGGGCTGTTTTTTTTTTTTTTTTTTACAAGAATGACTCAAATCTGATTTTATCTTGAGCACAGAATCAGATCTTCCTTTCATTGAGCAGGGCATGAGCAGGGTGTCGAGGGCCGTCATTGCCACTTGCGGCCTTAATTTATTATTATTAAGAGCACAGGTAGAGAAATGTTGGACTGTACTTTGAAAAATACTTTGAAAATGTCCAGTTAATAAAATGTGCTATACAAATAAAGCTGATATTGTGTATAACATAGCTTTGTTTTAGTCACATTAAAAGACGAGTCAAATGTAGAAGACGCATAAAGGGTACCTCAACCTAACTTAACTTTTTACTTTATTGGTGCACTGTGTAACTTTTCTGGTAGAGGGTCCCCCATTGAAAATAGAGAAGTAAACCTGCTCACAATAACAATGCATGTTTTTGTAGTAGTTTTGAGAAATAAAAACACTGGTAATTGAATAAATACAAGATATATTTGTTTAATGTCATACTGTGGAACATCTAAGGCAAAGTTACACAGTTTAAGCCAAAACAGTAACAGTAAAGCTGAATGTGGGTTGTCAACACATACAGGTCACTACATACATTATGTACATCAAGAGCGCCTTTCCCACTGACCTGACCAAATGCAAATGGACCAGATAATATCCAATTTGTGGTACGTTTGACTGGAGACTAGTGAGCAAAGTAAAGGGTCTTTATAGGAAGAATCTGTAAGAGTCCAGTGCTTTTCCCTGAGAAACGGAGACATCTGTCGTCTGAGGCCGGATCAGGGTCCGAGGGCCTGCCCGGTGAACAAGGCGCGCGGACAGGCTAATGCTAACTAATTGGTCCAAAACTGCAAAGCCCAAAAGAGGAGGAGGGAGTGGGTGGGTGAATGTGCTGGGAAGAAAGATGACAGGCTGGGGAATTCTCACAAAACATAGGTTTACAGTATGGACTATGTTTGCAGTAATGTTTTGTGTGATTGATTTCGACTGCAACAATGGAAAGTTTAGATCGGTTTAAAGTACTGCATTCAAAACAACAGGTAACAGGCAACAGGTTTCAGAAGTAAGGATTTTTAGAAGGTTTAAAGGAGAAAAAAGAAGAAGAAAAACAGTTTTTTACAAAATAGTTACAACACACTGAATACATTACATTAAGCAATTTTTGTATCATATTTGATGACATGGTCCCGTCAGAGTATTCTGAATACTTTTCATTAAGTTATAGTAATTTTGACTAGTTTATTTCTAGATATTTCTAAAATTTTTTAATACAAGGTTGATATTTTCAAGCTAACTTAATTTGCCTTTTTATATTAATATAGGTTTTCTTGACAAATTGTTGTAATTTTCCACATACAGAATTTGGCAGAATTTCCTTGCCAAAATACCTTTTTGTTTGAATATTTGAATCTATTTATTTATTTTTATTGTAAACTACAACATCTGATGAGAGTAAGACACTGTGATCAGAAAGAAATCTGATGGTTTTACTGTTTACATGTCATTTTAATAGACTTATAATTCCAAAAATCTGATATTAATCAAATTTTGAGTCTGTATGTAACCACAGTCTGTGACACCACAGATAACTGTGGGCTCACTAACCACATGGTCACCAGTTCAAGTATATCAAAGCACAGTGTTTGCCAAGACACCCCTAACAAAAAGATTGGTTGTTGGATAAAAAAGGGAAAAACACATAAATTGATACTTTCTCTCGACTTGACCATTTTTGGCTATTTTGGCTACTCTCTCATACCTCTGATAATAACAGAGCATGTAGCAAAACTCTGCTGTAAAAGTGTATGGTGACTTCCCTCCCATGGCCCAGCAGACCAGACTAGCTTCATGCTTGTAATTTAGATTAATTTCTTCCACATTTTCCTCAGGGATTAGCCCCCCTGCCCTGCCCTCAGACTGGGTTCACCCCCCGCTATAGCTGCCTAATGCTCTCATTATTGCTGTACGCTCCCCGCCCCTCCCCCCAAACCAAAGACACGCAAACAAACTACATCAACTCAAGATCCCAGGCAGCGAGAACTTTTACTCATACATGAAAGTGCAAAACAAGGCAAATAAGGTTGTATTACAGTTAAATGCATTGTTTTAAAGATGTGCATATGGTATTTATTTGTGAGAATACTGGGCCAATAGAGCAGAAGCAGCAGAACTAAAACTCTGTAATGTAGTAATGCTTTTTATGTGATTTTTAAAGACACAATGTGTATTTTTTTTTTAGTGGAAGGTGCGTCATCTGATTGTCTCCATGGATATGTTATTGGTTCATCTAGAATATTACACAGTATGCCTTTAAATGTATCACTAAGAAAAGCAATTAGTGCTGTCAGACCAGATTACAGGTCAGAGCTGTGGAAAGGTGGCCCCACTATGAGTAAGAATCAATGTGTTTTTGCTATTTTTAAGCAATAAGGAAATCATTGTTTAGCATGATTTATACATACAAGTGCTTTATAGATTAAGAATAATGTTAAAATCACATAAACAAACATAAACAACATAAAGTTAAAATTAAAAGAGAAGAAAGAGTTTTAATAGCACACTGTAGACATACAAACAGGATTAAATCAGAACTACACCAGGTCTACACAGGTCTAAACATGCTAAAAACAAAAAGCAATAAAATTAAATTAACAAGTATCTATAAAAGAAGATAACATAACCAGTTCTACAGTTTGAAAACCACAGCGAGCACAGTGATATAAGCCTGGTGCCTGATTTAATGTCTAACTTCCTTTCTTTGGTGAGACTAGTTGCCTATATCGTGTACAGGCATGGTCTCATAAAGCGGTTTAGTGGTGGAACGGTTGTGAGCAGTGATTAGTCTAAGTGCAAATGAGCCTAATGTGCTGCAGACCTGTGGTGACGACAGGGCTGATGGAAGGACTGTGACTAAGGAGCGAAGTATCTGGGAACAACTTTGAACAGTCTGAAGATTTCAACCTTATTATCTGAGTTAGACTTACAGAAACTTTATTCATTCACAACGGAAATGATTTGGACACAGCAGCTCGCACAATTCAATATATTATAAGAGCAAAGAGAGAAAAATAAATTGTAATAATACATTCAAAATAAGCAGCAAAAATGACAAAACTGATGTCAAGTAAAAAATGTTTATAAAAAGTATAGTATATATAGTAATACAAATATATCTCAGCAATATACAGAAGATTGTAAGTAAAAAAAGTTTGAGATGAAATGGTGACTGACATGACAGAAGGTGAACTTAAGTTGTAATGGTGAGTTTTTGTGCAGTTTTTGTACACTACTACTTTTTTAGCAGATAAGTTCAACGTTTTAGGCCATAGACCGTATAAAAGAAGTGGACTAAGCTAGTGTGACGCGAAATTTGGAAATCGGACCGCGAGTATCATAGCAACCACAAGAGCCAATCACGATTGAGGTTGTTAAATGTTCTCGCCCTTCTCACCGGAGAGCGGTGAAGAGTTTGATTCATCATCTCAAATTAGTCTTGACGGGCAAGAATTTTACATTTGTCAAAACTAGGTATTTACACGTCCATACAGATTATTTAACAAATAAATAAACTACCATTACTTTATTTTATTTATTGTACTTACCGGAAAAACTGGACATCGGGGGGTCGAAGGTCTATTAACACAATTAAATGCCGAAAAAGCCCTGACGAACTGTAAATGAAGCTCTATCGCTATATTTTAAGACTCACAGAAAAAATTAAAAAGTACAACAACCCGAAAAAAAAGTTGTCTAAAAAGTTAAAGTTGCCGACACAGTTAAATCCACAAAAGAAATGGCAGTTTTATTAAATGGATCTACTGGTTAAAGCTACGGATCTAGTTAAAGCCTGGAAAAGTCGCACTGTCATTGGATAAATGTAAATGTCATTCAAACCTGTCCAAACGGGGCCACGCCCCCGACAGTGGAAGGGGTGGGAAAGGGGTTACTTAGCAACGAAACGCATCGGCTGTCAATCAAACATGTTGCTAACACTAGCGGGAGCGACCTCTGGGAATGAAGGCATCTGATTGGACCGGTATATATGTTCATATCTTGATTTAGGAACAAAATATCGAAATAAAAAATTCAGGATCATCTATAACGAACATTTTAAGATCAAAATGACGAGGCCACTGCAGCAGTTACGGAGAGAGAGGCGACAAGATCTTAATGTAAGTCAATGGGAGCCAGAGTCAGAAGGAGCCGGAAGAGCCTCCTGTCACACTTCCTATTTGGCACGCGGCAGCTAGCACGTTAGCTATGTCCATTCATATATATGGTCTATGTTTTAGGCTAATAAAATCTCCATAGGGACAAGCAGCTGCACCAGAGAAGTTACAAAGTGTATTTTTAATTTGTGTTTTGAAATATTCTGGATATATTTTAGCTGCCACGACAGCGGTCGGCCATACCATAGTAAAATGGCTGATGATGTAGTATTTGGGGACCAAGTATAAAACCAGTGTCATCATGATTAAAATACCCAGTGATGTCAGGTTGAAATATGTGTCTAATTCTTCTCTCTTTTCATTTATTGGACAAACTGGATAACCAAACACAGGAAGAACATGCAAATTCAACACAGAAAAAGTCAACTTGATGTGGGAATTGAACTGAACCAGGGACCTTCTTTCTTCAGTAAAGGTAAATTCTGTCTTCAGTTTTTTTTTTAACCTTTATTTTACCAGCTGAAATATTCTCTCATTCTAATTCTCATTTAATAAAAAAACCTAAAATAAATACGTAACTGTAAGAAGCTCACCCCTCCTCCTGTTTGAGGCTCCTACTGTCTGACATGTTCAGGACATCCTGTGTGTGTTATAAGGTGTGTGCTTGATCTCGATGACCTTTCTAATCCAAGACGTGTCATTAAATCGTCACATGATACTTCTGAGGAAGGCTACAGGAAGTATCTGAAACACATAAAGCAAGCAAACAAAATTATCTGACAAAAAAGACCTGTTAATAAAAAGGGAACTTCGAATCAGTTGCCGTACTTCATTGTGCAGCTTCTTTGCTATAAAGATAAAATAAACATTTGCAATCACAAACAAAATGGTAATTATGGGTCCTATAAGCAAAATTAACCCTTGTGAGCTTGTAATCCATGTTATATGGTTTTGCTTTTACCTCCTAAAACATATCTAGAGTTGCATTTTGTTCCATTACACGTTTGAATAACCTTTTATTATTTGTCTGTCTTCATATCGGAATCTCAAAATGCTCTATTCCACCTTGGGATGTAATGTTGCGATAGTTTTCAAGTTAAGAGGGAAAAATTCCGCTCAAATATGCAGAGTTTGAGTGTTAAACATGTGTGAATGAAACAAAACACAATTCCAGGTATATTTTTGATGGCGAAACAACATTATAACATAAAAATAACATGACATGGGCCCTTTAAGCAGTTACCCTTAAATCTTAGTGAGTTTCTGGGATGACCCCTGATAGAAAAAAGGTGCCCACATCCCTTTCATCACATATTTTATAACATTATTTCACAATCCCATCGTGAAAACTCCACTAAAAACAAAGGAGCACACTTCTTGCCAGCTCATCAGTGCACCATTACTCTCTTTTGTCACATTCCCCATTCCCCATGACAGCCCGCTTGGTCACGTGACTTCTCTCCGACCTACATAGAAAGGTCAACAGTCAGGGACGGCATGAAATACGAGTGCACTCCAGTGACTCGCGAGATGACACACGTCGCCCGGGGTAACGCAATAAGATCAGAACACGATATTAGCACAGAGTAACAGAGAGAAAAAAAGTTGTATTTGATGAGTATTGGGTTCATCCGCAGCAACAGGTAACAGTGGAGGATCGGACAGGCCCACACTCGCCTCTCGCTCCCCACTTTAGAGGTGTGTCACAGGTGAATCACACTGGCTGCCTCATAGTTTGGAGCAATACTTCGGACAGTATGACATCGGGAATGGAAAAGTATACGCAACGTTCATGATCATAAAACAATGTGGGGTCAACCTTTTAAAAGTACAGCTTGTTCTCTTGCTTTTCTTTGGATTACAATGTGATGAGTACTGTCATAATTGAGGTGCAAGGATTTCCAGTAGTAGTAGTAATAGTACCGTAATTGTAATAATGGTAATTTGTATCTTTGTGAACCACTTAGGTCGCCCATGCGTGAATGATCCATAATGGTGCTTAACGGTGTATATATTTACCTTGCCAAATATCAGTAAACAAGTACATGATTACATATTTCCACATACTAAAACACAACTCATATTTTTAACAATATTTTCTAAGAAGAAAAGCTACTTAAAGTCTATAGTACAAACTTGTACCAACTAGTACCATTGTGTAGCTTCTGTTGCGAGAAGTACTGTAATAATTGTACTATATGGATTTCCAGTAGTAATACATATGAAAAATACACAGTAAAATACTACCCATAATTGTAGCTTTTTACAACACATAAATGTCTTGAAGATTTCTAAGGTCAAGAATAGCTTTAGTTGTGAAAAGTATTGTCATATATGGATTTCCAGTAGAAGTAACTGTAGAGTAGTTGTAGTAGAAATGGTCAATTGAGTATTAGTGGAGTTGGGTTTCGAGTGCATGATTCGTATATTTGACTTGCCAAATAAGTTAAGTAGATAAGTATATGTTTATGTACTTAAATATACCCTCTTATTTTAACTTTTTACATTGTGCATTTAACAATTCAGACATCAGTGCTTGGAGATTTCTCAATGTATGGCTAGTAAAACTCTACAGGACTCCAAAAGTGTGCCAAACTAATAACTATTCATTGTTTTTGGACTCCTGATTGGCTTGAGAACTTTTAAAGAATGTTTTAATTGTTGATTGATATTGCTGCTGCTATTTTTTCACCATTCTGACACCAATGGACACTACTAAAATAAAAAAGATTACAAAAAGCATGAAAAAGTGGGTAACTTCCTTGTATCTTAAAAAAATACACTAGATTACAAAAAGCATGAAAAAGTGGGTATCTTAAAAAAGTACACCTGTAGTATAACTGTAAGAAACGCAACTCTACAGTCAACTGGATTGCCTTGCACCAGGGTTACTTGCACCCCAGTTTGAAAACCACTTCTCCGGCTGGTTCTGTGTCAGTGCAGGTAAGTGAAGTGAGTGACATTTAATAGCCCTTGCTGTCAAAACAAAGCCGCGCTCTTACAGACTGTCGTAGTGAGAACATGAAAGAGTCCGCCAACAGGAAGCCATTGAACTAAACCTGTTGATCAAACTCTCCCCATCACATCCGCAAAGCTGGGTTAGTATTGTTGTACCGAGCTATTAAAGTCTGCAAAACAATCAATATATGTTTTGGTTCATTAGATGCACTTAAAATATTCAAGTACATCTGACTAGATTTGATTTATCTGGTTAATCATTTGAAAAGAAATAGAACGTTATGTCATGTTATTCTACTAAACTATTGTCATTCGAACACAAAATAATTAAATGGGAAAGTCAGCATTTCAGCATAATTTGAAATAGCTATAGTTGATATCTTTTTGTATCTGGCAACATTCTCTGTCAATGACGTTTAAGTGCACATTTCTAACTCGAAAAAGACCTTGAAATTTGAACATTGCAACCTGGAAATAAAAGCAGCTTATATCAAATAAGCGAAAACTACTCCCACGCCATGTTAACTCATGCAGATTTATTTATTTTGCAGTGTGTCTTTTCAGATCTTCAAAGGATTTCAGGAGAAACTATGACCGTTACCTTAGCGATCAACAATTAAAAACAAAATATCGTATTATTTGGATGGGATTAACTCTTAAAAACATATAGCAGGAAGCCAAAGCCCGTGAATACAGCCTGGTAGATAAGTGGAGTCAGTTATCTGGGCACACAGAGCAGAGAGTGAGAGAGAGGCGTCTGTGAGTGACAGGTCTGGTTGGACAGGTTTTGGGGAGAGGCTGATACATGTCCTAACTGCAGCGTTTACAGATTTTACTGCTGCAGCTGCTCCGGCGATCGGCCCACAACTGTTTCCCCAACACGCCATTCTCTGTGGAGTCACTTAGAAATGCTTATAGGGTTACTACCGAAAACGTGTGTTAATTTGAATATTAAGTGAAAGTTTTGTGGATCTGTTTTCTCTGTGTTCCGTATTGTTTCTGTAGAGACAAACACTGAATAAAAAGCATGATTTGGCTATAACTTTTAAGTAAAAAAGAAGATCTGACAATTCTGGCAATATAATTTAATTGATTGTTTTAAAGGGTCTATACTACGCTTTAATGTTGTTTCCTCATCACAAACATAAGTGGACCTGAACACCTTTAAAGTTAAGATCTCTTTAGCAGTAGTAGTAGTAGTAGTAGTAGTAGTAGTAGTAGTAGTAGTAGTAGTAGTAGTAGTAGTAGTAGCAGTAGTAGTAAACATCTTTTAAACACCTTATTGTACTTTACATACAATTTCTGCTATATTGTTTGCTATATAATTCTGCAACGATGTCTGACTGACTGACTCATGTCCAGATCTTGAGGCAGAATTTTGGTGAGGAGGAGCCAGCTGCAGGATTAGCCTACTGTTCATGTTTTGGTTTGACAAGAGAAACCAAAGAGAGACAAGGATAGATCATGTGTATTTTTCTACAGAGAAAAAATGTAACATTTTTTTGTATTCCCACATTCTAGCTTAGGTAAGATTTGACCTGGAGTGATTGGACTTTTTGACCACTGATGATGTGTAGTGGAGAGAGGGCTAGGGTGTCGGGGCCAAAATTGGCGAATAAATAAATAAATAATAAATTAACCTATATTAATTATTACAGTTTAATGGAAGAAATTAAAGACTATACAATGAAACCCGCCCAAGCTGTGAACACACAAACCTCGTGGATCTTTCACCTGAACTGAACTGGACCTGTTATTACAAAAAAATGAAGTCTCTAAAAGCTCAAAACCATAAAGGCAATAATAACTATAGCTTCTCTTTTTGAAGCGTGTTAGTCAGCAGTAGATCCTGTGACAAACCAGTTTGTCACAAGAGTGCTTTCTTTGTAGCGCCCTAGGTCTCGTAAGCAGCAGTGACATTTTAACTCTTCTTTGTCTCCTCTTCAGTGTTATGTTTTGTGTCTAGTCAGTGAGCTTTGTGGTAACTTTGAAGCGCTATGTTTAATATAAATTCCACTATTTTTATTTTCTTTGCTCTCAGTGGGTTATGAGAAATTCACCTTACTCTTCCAAGTCCATCCTACCCACATCATCAAAGGATATAATACTCCCTACAATGGAAGCTTGCATATCCATTCTCATGGTAAATAAACTCCTGTGTTTGACATCCAGAATCTGGGTATTGCTTTGTCTGAAATGTTCCGCAGTATAACAGTATGCATCCCCATGGAGACAGGCAGGTGACACCATGAAGCGAATTACCTGCCATATCTGCGGAGGCAAGACCCCGGTCACAGTCAGGACGCAATGTTTTTCAAGGTTGAGCAATGAAAAAGCGTATGAAATTCAATAAACTCTAGATAAATATAATGCTGTATAAACATAAACATCCATGGAGCAAAACAGGTGGAGTAGCCCCTCCGAAGGGTCTAGCAAACAACGGTCCTGGTCCAA
The DNA here is from genome assembly GCA_000787155.1 of Scartelaos histophorus. Lineage (NCBI taxonomy): Eukaryota > Metazoa > Chordata > Actinopteri > Gobiiformes > Gobiidae > Scartelaos > Scartelaos histophorus. Next base: position 7,002 of record JACN01153797.1, on the reverse strand, counting down.
TTTTGGTGTGATTTTTTCCAATTTTGGAGAGTAATTTATAACTTATAGCTTTATTTAACTTTATATCAAGTCTAACTGGGAGATCCAATTGTATATCTTTATTTTAAATTCCAAGTTACAGTCACTCATCTTCCTTTCAGGATTTAAAATAAATAAATAAATAAAACAATTGAACAATTTTTATTCCAGCTCCCCACAAATCTACAAGTGGGATGGTTAAACTCTGCAATGGGGTCCTAAATCAATTACTAGAAAATTTCCCAACTTTCCATGACACACCGGTTTTTTAAAACTGAAGCAGACACTATCCAGGCGTATTAGGCAACGCGTTTTCAGGTTTCAACCCAGTTTGCATATTTTCTCATCTTCTTCAAACCTGTGAGAAACCTGCAAAGCAAAGTATCCCAAGAATGAAACTAAAACATGTTGACACCTTAATTGCAACATGACAAACAGACCACATGGCCCTCTCAAAATGATTACACGTTGGCTCTAAATGTCACTTTTTTTTCCATTTCATTAGTATAAGTTGATCTGAAGCAAATTATTTAAAGGTGCACATTGGTCATTTGCTGCCTATATCCATGATAATATTGTTTTACCTAGAATGCTCCATAGTACAGCATTAAACTCGTATATCTAGCATTTGTTTCATTAGAGATGTTTTTTTTTAGGTCTTCTTGCATCAAACATACTTTTTTGATGCCAGTAAAGCTCTGACCTGTAACTTGGTCTGCTTGTCTCCATGGTGACAGATAAGTTTAATGTCATGCGATGGAAAATTCCAGTCAAAGCAGTCACATCTCCATGAAGATAAACAGCGGTCAAATAACATATTTCAATAAAAAAGGTGATAAAAGGTATTTAAATAGAGTGAACATTTTCAGGTGACTCAGTTATGAGTTAAAAGTACATGTTTGACTTCAGTAGCCTATGTCTGATTATCACAAGATGCACTTTTGAGGTTGTAGTCTACCACACACTGACTATTTGTGACACAAGGGTGGATAATGCTAGCTACTGTTCCCTTTAGCGTTAGGGGCATTTTCTTGTTTATTTAGAGCCTTTATCACATGACTAAAGCATCGAACTGCTCAGAATGGGAGCTACGAAACAATATGACTGTCCATTAACAACTCCATGTATGTGCAAGTTTCAACACCGAGTCCATCAGCCATAAGGGACATTTATTTTATTTTTTCCTAAGATTTTTTTTTACATAATTCCAAAATTCAGGCCCGCTTCCTAACGTGTACGACTAATAATAAAAAATGCTATGCGCTTAAAAAAAAACATCGTTGTTGCTGTAATCATAAAAACACCATTAATATTATTTACATAAACCAATTAAATTACAACATAAATTAGAAAATATTTACACCCAGAAGCAATACTGGATAGATTTCTATGTTGGAAATTTAATGTCTAATTTAAAACATTTGCAAAGAATGAAATATGTACAATTGAGCATTCACACACATACATACAAGCATACAGATGGCAGGACTTGGGTAATGACAACTCAGGATTTTAAATATAAGAAAAAACAGTGGTTTTGCATCGCCACTGCTTGTAACAACAACTTGAAGAACACTGAATACTGGAGTCATTGTAAAGACGTTCCGACATAAGTTTTGAATGAACAATGTACAATAACACTGCAGCCATTTGGAGGAGGTCGTACAAACACACAAAAAGAATGAAAAGTTTGGTCTACTCTCTCTTTTCCTGGTAAAACTACTGTCCAATGAGACACAGGAAATCAGCGGATTTGCCTCCAGACAGCAGCGGGAGGGGAAGGTAGATTCACAGCCACGGTTTTGCCTTGAAATGTTCGTATATGAAAAAAAGTTGTCTTTGTCGACAATGTACAAGTCCTATGGCAGAAGTTCATATTTCTGACAGCAGTGCATCCAACTTCGCTTGGGAATCCTCAGATCACATATACACCCATCTCTCAATAGCACAATACAAATTATTTTTAACAAGTCCAAAAAATTCACATAGAAGTTCTTATTTCCGGTGTTTGTCCATTTTGTCGCTTGCTTTGTTGCCGCTATCCGAAGAACCCTGGTTATCGCTCAGGTACATCTTGTCTGCTTGTTTGAGGGCTTCGTTCAGGTAGTTTTGAAGAGAGGTCATGGCGGCGCAGATGGCGGGGGCACCGAATCCGTGGGTGATGAGGCTGAAGTGGGTGAGGCAGCCCTGGATGCCCGGCTCCAGGATGGGTGCTGGGCGGGAGTTACCCAAGGGTGAGCGGTCCTGGGTGAGGAGGTCGGTGAACTCTTTGCAGATTTGCCTGGAGAGCAAAGGGAGAGGAGAGACTGTCAATGCTGTTTTGTAGCTTGATGCTTGTTATTCTAAAAGCCACGACTTATTAGCAAAACCACAACTTGACATATTGATTTATTAGCTTTATTTAGTTTATTAAATTATTATTATTTGTTTTGGTTTTTTGTTAGGGTTTTCTGTATTTTTTTCTGTGTACCATACATAAAATGCATTGATGAAAAAAGCATGCACTACTTCAAATCTACAAATATTGCATGTGAATTACTTGGAAAAAAAACTGTAATCTTTTTTTTTTTTTTTAGTTTTCTTTTTTTATTTAGAGCCTTAATCACATGACTATAGCCTTGCACTGCTCAAAATGAGGGATACAGTACAATAAAATACCACCGTAAACCATTTATAAGTTTTTACCTTTTTTATTTTTCAATAATTATTTTAAAAATAATTTTTAGGTTATGCTTAATATGTAGCATCTTTGACAAAAAAAGTCATAAAAATCCAAATTAAAATAAATTAAATGCATTCAAATCCACCGCTTATACAAGTACGCTCATGATTACATATTACATCACATTTCGTCTGCGCTATTACTCAAGGCTATGAATTCCTTATTTTCTTCATACATATTCTTACAATGAGGTGTGACTGTTTAAGAATAGCTCTCGCATGATAAACCAAGCCCTCTAAACATATGAAAATACACTGCGTTTTGTTGCCGTAGGTGTGTTAGCATGCTAATTAAAGCCAAAGCGATGCACAATAGGCACTCACTTGGCAGCTAGGAGCATGTTTTTCCGGGAGTTGACTTCGGTGCGATCCACGTGCGGTCGGCCCAGGTACTCCGCGATGGCTTTGGCTGGAAACTCTGTCTCACAAACATAACCGAAATCTCTGGCTAAATGAACTGCTTCACCTGAAAGATAGAAAGAGAATACAAATTTAGCAAAAAAATAAATACAAATTATTACAATAAAAAGGGCTGTATGACCTTTATATAACAAGATTTTACATACATCTTCTTTTTGAGTAGTGGAATACTAGTAAATAGGGTTTGCTGATACATTGATACAACATAAATGTACTCAAATAAGAATAATAAAATACAAATGGTAATAATATATTCTGAATATATTCTCAAATGTTGCATAATTATATAAATGTATATGTACAAGTGAAAATAAAATATTAGTCATGTTATGGGCGCCCTTTTGAGGATTTTTGAGTTGTGTCCATTCAAATTATATATATATTTAAATTGCTGTCCTAACTTACAATCACTTTCAAAATCATGAAAAAAAAAAATTAATACCCTAATTTTAGCTTACAAATATAGTTTGTCAAAGATTTTTATTTTTTTTTTATAATTTAGCCACATCAAAATATCAACACAATTTTGGAGTTACACAAAAATAGATTAAAAAAATATATAATTAATTACATTTTGTTGCCATACACGCAAAGTTATTTTTCAAAAGTATTTCATGCAGGGACACATTTTAAAAATTTGAGTGAATAGACAATAAACAATTACTCACAAAATGGAATGAGATCGGGAACTACCCCTCAGAACCACAATTTTAAAGTAATAGGGTCTAATAAAGACTTTGACATTTCCAAGTAGTGAGACATCTGTAATAAACCACCACAGAGCAATCCTTTTCTTCTCGTTCCTGCTTGGGGGCATATGACTCAGTGAGATGGATAGATTCAAGTCTGCAGGGTGGTTTTTACTCGCTTGGTCCTAATAATAATAATAATACTCTTATCTGTGCAAATGCTAGCCCGAGTTAGCCCGCAGTGCTAACAACACTGCTTATTGATAGATGCACATTTTACCAGAGGTTGTAGTGGGCTAAAACTGTAAGGTCATCTGATGCTCCTGGCTGGATTTGTGCAGGATAACAAGAACTAATTCAGCTTTGAAGATCTTTAAATAACAGAAGCCTGCAGCCTCTCCTCTGCAAAGAATACTATGTCCATTTATAAAAGTATCAGGGGAGTGCATGACTGCGGAAATATTAGCCTATGGCAGGTCTGTATGACTTACAATGATAGTTTGCAATATTATTCAACATGTGATCTATAAATCTGATTGAGTGCGTATAGTTAAGGTTGGGACATGGGTGTCACTGTATATAGCAATGATCTCCAACCTTTTTTCCTCTGATGAGCCACTTTTACAAAACAAAAATGCCAGAGAGCTGTTCATTTCAATGGTCACAAGAAACTGAGTAAGAGTCACAGAGATAGGAACGGTTGAATGCCTATAAATCATAAGCCATTATCCATTTATTAGTGCACACATTTACAGCCATAATAATAGCCATTTGATTAATCAAATTTGATATTACACCGCACACCACCATTCAATTCTACTTCGAAAGGGGTGGAGAGCTACTGATACTGGAGAGCTACAGGTTGGAAATCCCCGGTATATAGAAACATAAAAGGATATTGTTTGCATTTACAAGGCCCCTTATCACGCTATTTTCTGATCTAAATGATAATGTCCTCATCAAAACATACCCTGAGCTGTGTTTTGTTTCATTCATACATTTAAATCACAAACCCTGCATATTTCGTCCTTCTCTCAATCAGAAACCACTCTCTTCCACCTTGTGATAACATGTAGAAATACAGGAAGTCTTCCAGTGTGTTTTTAAAGTCCATACTGGCATCATTTGGTTAATTTCAGCCCTGGAATTCAATCTTCCCAAACTAAAGGTACCCCATGTATGTTGTTTACAAGGTAACAGCATTATAACATGGCTAAAACCTCACAAGATTCAATTTTGCATTATCTAGGACCTTAAAACGTATATATGCCAGCAGAGATTCTTGCTTTAGAATGTGGGGAAATGGTACATCAAATAAGAAGTATAAGCCCTTGGCAGGTACAAAGATGTATTCAATTTCAGTTTCATTGCATGGTTGTTTTCCTCTGATATGATATAAATTGCTCTTTTTTAGTGTTGTAGGCAAAGTTGGGGGTTTGCATTCATCAAGACGAGACTCAAGTTATTGCAAATTGTCAAAATAACAGATACAGTAATGATAGAAATATTGCTTGCTGCTGCATTTATATTTTTCTGAAATAGTTAAAAGATCCTTCAAGCTGTGAATTTATCATGTGCAGAAAATGCTATAACAGTCGCTCAAATGTTCAGATGGGGTTCAGCAATGATTCAACAAGCTTTTGAACAGTTTACTTGTATACTTTTATATATTTTAAAAGTTATACCATGACTTTTCTGCTAGAGGACACACGACTACTTGAGACGATCCCACTCACAGAAAGAATGCATGTTGTTCACAGTATTTTTGAGTAATAAACAAACTAGCTAGTTACAAACACACCAGATAAGTTTAATGCCATGAACATTCCAGGCAATGCTATAACAACTCAGTGGAGACAAGCAGGTAGCAGACTCTCTAACAGCAAAGTCACGTAGGTCATCTTTAAGTGTATGCTAGATGCTTTCATATTGTTTTGACATGTTTCGATGTCAGTGAGGACATTTCTTTTATGTATCCTGACAATGTTCAAAATGCATATTATCTTGGGAATGCATTTACAAAGCAATAAAATATATGCGTGGGCTAAAGTTCCCACGTTCTTGTAGCCTTAACGCTGCATTCCAGTGTGCGAAAACTGCAATTAAAAGCACTCTACTTTGAGTGACATGTCATACCTTCGACTAGAGAGGTGAGCAGAGTTACGTTGGCTGCTTTCCTTCGGCCTGCAGGAAGGTTGAGCCCGATTTTATCCAGTTTTTCTCTCAGCGACCGGCCACCATTTTTCGACTTGGCCCTGGAACAAAACAAGAAATCTAAAGTCATTCCTTGGAAGTGATTACGTCACATAATAATAGAGTTTCAAGCTGTTTCAAAGTGTAATAAAACAGGTGAAAATTTGACACACTGTTGTTGATACAGTTTTTTATATGTAGAATCCTCTTACATAGCACTTTTTTTCAAACCTCAGTACATAATATTTTGCATTAATAGCTCCTGAGGTCAAAACATGTGTCCTTATGAAGTGTTTTGTTGTCTGATAATCAGGAAGTACAGGGTTAGCGTGCTAGTTGTTGATGTAGAATTACCACGAGAGCAAAACTGAGGAAGTGAGGAATAACTTTGGATCACTGCAAACAGCTTGAAATGAATTAGTTTTGAAGTGTTTTTAACGTATTTGAACTGTAACAAATCAGTTACAGCACAGTTAATTACTAAAAATTAATGTTATTATAATTATTTATTTAAAAACAGTGATTTGTCCAAGTTTTACACAAGAAATGTTTCAGATGTCCCTATGTTTGACCAATCTGATCCATGCCTACATTAAAAAGGTGGAAATACTGTCATTTGTTTAGTTAAAATACAACAAAATCTTCTTGAAAATGACCACAAGACAAAAAAACATCCTTCAGATTATGACCCACACATGAATCAAGAATGGACAGCATTATGCCCTCTTTTCACTATTTTATTTATATCATCACAACTCCGGTTTGTCCCAGTTTTGAATTTTGAAAATCATCCCAACTAATATTGAATATCAGTAGAAATAGTCCAGTTTAGGCAAAATCTTCTGACCTCAAAGAAACATAACAATTGTCCAGTCGGCACGGAAGACACAAAACGCTTAAACTCTCCACTCGCCATCGTTGATTCAGTTTTCCGCATGACTGGAGGCCAAGCTCTTTTTGC
>KN500860.1:0-10627 GCA_000787155.1 Scartelaos histophorus | reverse complement strand
AAATATGGAGCCTGTCTTCAAATTTGCTCCTGTAACCGTGAAGCGTCACACTCACTTAGTAAACTTCTTTTATACGTCTATGGCTCAGACCGATGACCACTGCGACGCAAGAGAGCTAACATGAAAGAGCAATAAGTATATAAGCTTGTGTAAGTTCAGTCAGTGTTATCAGTGTTATAGTCGGACATGTTGCCGTTAACTTTCCGAGCGGTAAACACAGTGAAACAGGAGCCGCTTCACCTGACGGCAGCGCAGTGATACGAACGAAGAGAAAATAGCGCCAAGCGATTATGACGTCTGACTTTTTCATCGACTACGGTTTTGCGATGCAGAAATGTTTCCCTCTTTTGAACACACATCATTTTGAGAAGAAGAACCCTTAATTTCGCGACCCCAGCGAACTTGCCGGAACTACTTTCATCAGCACCAAAACCGGCAAGAACTCGGCAAGAACTCGGCTACGTGCAGATTCATGTAAAAAAATAAAAATAAATTCTTTAACCCGCTGTAAATGATCATGGAGTTTTTCCGTCGCTATTTTGTCAGTAAAGCAGTTCCTCTTACGGAAATGGAACTCATCTCGCAGCCTTATCGCAAATCTACGGGACTTTTAGATCCTGCGACAATTAAACTCGTCGTCTGATGTTTCCGCAGCTCTGGCGCGGTGAAGTGGCGTCTCTTTTGTTTTGCCTTCCCCGCAGAGTTCCCGCCGAGCGCAGGATCAGTCGGCGGGAGCAGACTTGTTGCAGTAGCTCGGAGTGCGATGATCGTCAGAGGTAATGAGACACGGTGAATATCTGCGGGCGAAAGCAGGGCCGTGTGTGATCTGAACATGTGAGCTCCAGCGCTGAAGGAGCCGGGGCTGTTTTTATACAGAAACGAGTCGTGGCGCTGGCTTTGTTCTCGCTGTTCTAAAGGGAAAGTGCGAAAGATTTTCCCCCTGAATGAGCTTGGTTTCGTGGCTGCTCTTTGCCCGGTGTGAGCGCGAGATCAGACGCAGGGAGAAGCAAACGGCGCTGGGTAAAATCACAGGGTGGATGATTTCTGGCGGAAGGTCTGTTTGGTTTTTGTAAAGGTAAAAAAAACGGGTTTGTGATTTGGTTTTTAACATTTTGGCTTTGAAACTGTGTTTTTCCACATCGAACTTTTGACTAAACTTCTACTGTACCAGGACTAGACCAGGACCAGACCAGGACTAAAGCAGGACTAGACCAAAACTAAACCAGGACTAAACCAAGACTAAACTGGGACTAAACCATGATTAGACTAGGACTAAACCAAGACCAAACTTGGACCAAACCAGGACTAGACCAGGATTAAACCAGGACTAAACCAAGACTAAACTGGGACAAAACCAGAACTAGACCAGGTTAAATCAAGACTAAACCAGGACTAGATCAGGACTAAACCAGGACTAAACCAGAACTAAACCAAGACCAAACCATGACTAGACCAGGTTAAACCAGGACTAGACCAGGATTAAACCAGGACTAAACCAGAACTAAACCATGACTCAACTGGGACTAAACCAAAACTAAACTGGGACAAAACCATGACTAGACCAGGACTAAACTGGAACTAGAACAGGTTAAACCAGGACTAAACCAAGACTAAACCAAGACTAAACCAAGACTAAACCAAGACTAAACCAAGACTAAACCAAGACTAAACCAAGACTAAACCAAGACTAAACCAAGACTAAACCAAGACTAAACCAAGACTAAACCAAGACTAAACCAAGACTAAACCAAGACTAAACCAAGACTAAACCAAGACTAAACCAAGACTAAACCAAGACTAAACCAAGACTAAACCAAGACTAAACCAAGACTAAACCAAGACTAAACCAAGACTAAACCAAGACTAAACCAAGACTAAACCAAGACTAAACCAAGACTAAACCAAGACTAAACCAAGACTAAACCAAGACTAAACCAAGACTAAACCAAGACTAAACCAAGACTAAACCAAGACTAAACCAAGACTAAACCAAGACTAAACCAAGACTAAACCAAGACTAAACCAAGACTAAACCAAGACTAAACCAAGACTAAACCAAGACTAAACCAAGACTAAACCAAGACTAAACCAAGACTAAACCAAGACTAAACCAAGACTAAACCAAGACTAAACCAAGACTAAACCAAGACTAAACCAAGACTAAACCAAGACTAAACCAAGACTAAACTGGGACTAAAGCAGGACTAGACCAGGACTTAACCAAGACTAAACCAAGATTAAACTGGGACTAAACCAGGAGAAGACCAGGATTAGATCAGGCCAACTCTCAGACTTAACCAGGACTACAGCAGGACTAGACAAGGACTAAACCAGGAGTAGAACAGACTCCACAAAAGATAATGATGTTGACTTAAGATCCAGACTTTAACCTGAGTCTGGACAGGAAAAAACAGGATCCACATGCCCCGGGGCAGACAGAGGAAGTGAGGCAGCCATGCCAAGAGGATGACTGTGCGCCTCCAGGACACATTATGAGTCAGGTCTGTGGAGAGGTGAGCCAGCCAAGAGGAAGAATGAATGTTTTCTCCAAGATACTGATCAGCAGTTACACCCAGTACATGTCAGTTTAAATGTACAAATGTCAGGATACAAATTAGCCTCATTTATTCTGGTTTGTACAGAAAAACGACCTCTTCACAGATCTGACTTGGCCTGCATGTGTTTAGTGTGTGTGTGTGTGTGTGTGTGTGTGTGTGTGTGTGTGTGTGTGTGTGTGTGTGTGCATGTGTGTGTGTGTGTTAGCATGTGCTGCTATAAAAGACGAAAAAACAAGTTCTTTCAACACTCTGTTCCCCCTTGTGATGTCATGTGGTAAAACAGGAAGTGCTCTACTGCGTTTTTAAGCTCCATACACCTTCACTAGAATCTTTTGGATAATTTCGACCCTTGAATTTCTCATCTTTAGAACAAAACACAACTCCAGATATGTTTTTGACAAAGTTACAACATCCTAACACGGTTTAAACCTCACATTTTCATAGTATAAGATGTTACGGCCCCCTGGCCTTCAGTTTGTATTTTTGTGTATTTTGCTGCTATTTTGTTCCTGCTGCCTGAGCCCTGGTCCCTGATTGGTGGAGCACCCCTTCACCTGGCCCCGCCTCCAGCCTCCTCCCCCTATTTAAGAAGATCACAGCTCCTGTTCGGGGCTGTGGCCTTTGTGGTCAGTCTGCCAATGTCTTATTTGTTGTGGTCAGTCTGCCAATGTGTCTCATTTGTTTCTGTCACTTTGTGTGCTAGTCTGTGACTTTAGTGTGTTGAGACACTCGGTTTTGGTTTAGTTTGTTCTGTTTTGTGCCTTTTGATTTGGTCACTCGATTCTGTTTGTGGGTTTGTGATTTTCTTTGGGACATTCGTGGTTTTGGTTTATTTTTGTGTCCCTTAGTTAATCACTCGTTTTGGGAACTCACGTGACCCATTTTAGTACAAAACTTGTTTTACGTTAAATCTGTTGTGTTGTTTCTTAACTTGGTTTAGTTATGTACATATTTTTACCATGTTTTGTTAAGTTAAACCTTTTACACACCTGTTAATTAAACCTTACTTATTTATTCCATTTTCCACCTTGGTGTTTTTTTGTTACTTCCCACACCCTAGCCGAGCTGGGTCGTAACTTAGGCGCTTTAATACTACACGTTTTAGTCCAATACTATAGAGTTCTCTCTGGAATCCCGTCTGTTCGGTGTGAATCGCTGCTGCTTACTCCTGCATGCAGCACCTGTCCGTGCCCTGTCAGCTCCCCGTCTCTAAACCTGTATTTACCAGCTGGAGGTGGAATACAGGACGAATGTGTGAGGATTCCCAGCGGCGTTATACCTGGCAACCCCCCTCCTCTCTCACCACCACCAGTACTACTACTACAGTGCCCTTGAGCTCGCACGTAAACGCGTATAATGTCGGTATCGGGTGTTTGGGTCCCGACGGAGGCGCGGGGGGCATTTTTCGAAGTCGATGAATATTAATGATCACATGTTCTGGCGAGCGTGTGAAGAGGCGCCAACGCTACAGGGAATCTACTATCGCTTCTTCATTAGAATCGGTATAAGCTTTAGCCAGCAGCAACATGGCCGCCGCCGTATGTGTGTTCCGATTACACGGGCGTTTAGCAGAGAGAGCAGCAGGGGGCGTCGCTAGGGGGAAGTGCTTCACATAGATTTCGTGCGTCTCCGGAGAAGGCCCGTGGCAATCCGACAGTTTAGGTCAACAGACGTGTGGAGAGACAAGGGGAGGTTAATGTAAAGGAAATAGCAGCAGTGGCCATAGACGCTTTATACTCTACAAGGGGGTATAGGTCTCATAAAAGCTGAGATGGAGAAGAAACGGCACAGAAACATAAAGGAGACTGCAAAAGGTCAGTGGTCTATGGTTTACTGTGGTGTTTTAAGTGCATTTAAAGGTTCTATATTAACAAAATTGATTCTCGAGAGCTTTAATTCATGTTATAATGTTGTTACCTTCTTAAAACAGACCTGGAGCCGTGTTTAGTTTTATTCACACATGTTTGAGTAATCCTCACAGCCTCACAGCAAGAAGGTTGCGGGTTCGATCCCCAGGTCGCCCGGGCCTTTCTGTGTGGAGTTTGCATGTTTCCTCCCCGTGTCTGGATGGGTTTCCTCCGGGTACTCCTGTTTCCCCCATCACCCAAAAATGGGTTTCCCCCATCACCCTATGAACAGTGTACAACAAGGGACCGGCGGGGAGTCCCTCCCTCCTGTGGGCTACCCTCCTGTGGGCTCACCACCTGCAGAGGGGTTCATAGGGCCTGGGTCTGGTGCATAGAGTAATGGGCAGTGCTGCCCCCGCGACCCAGCCGGATTAAGCGGGAGAAGATGGATGGATGGATGTTTGAGTAATCCTGCATTATTTATTTGTCTATGTCTTCAAAGCTCAGAATGCTCTGTTCCACCATGTGATGTCATGAAGTGATAGTTTGCAGCTACTTTAATCTTTTTTTAGTTGAGATTGGCAATTGCAGATGATTGGCATATCCAGATAACTCTTGAGAAGGTGTATGGAGAAAAAAAAAAACCCACAAAAAACATTGAAGTGAAACCTGTATTCTTTTCTCTTTTCTGTTTGGAAAAAAAAAACTAAATCTGCAGGGTTTGTGTGTTAAACGTGTGTGAATGAAACATAACTCCAGGTGATGAGGAAACATAATTATAACAGTTCAGAAAATAGCGTGATATGGGCCCTTTAGGTTTTAATGATGTCATAAATCATTGTTATTCACTGTGCATGAATTAGTTTATTAAACTTTAATAGCTTCTGAAGTGCAACATGTTCCATGAGAAAAGTGCACCGGGTACATTAGCAGAGAAAGGTGATAATTACATTTATAAAGTGCTGTGATACATACAGCGATTACTCTTATAAAACATTGTCATTAACCATGCAACTATTATATTGTTCCTATAGACATCAGCTGCACAGGTGGGAAAAGCCCCACTTATCTACCTTAAAATAAGGATTGCAGAGAGAAACTGTACCACTGCATGCAGTAAAATACTTTAGATAATCATGTAGTATATTTGTCTGATGAAGGCCTAGTGCTGAAACGTTGCATGTCCTAATAAATCTTCACTATTTGCAAGTAAGACGGTGTGTGGGATTTCTCTTTATGTTCTAGATAATCATGTAGTGAAGTCAGGTTTACAAGGCAAATACAAATACTGAAAAAAGAAAAAAAAAAGACAATGTCCATCATATAATAATGGTGAAAAGTTGGAGGAAAGGCCAACCGGTTTAATAAGAAACAGAAAAAACTCTACTGGGAAAGACAAAGGGTGTGACACCTTAACACAGATCTGTTTTTGTCCTAGTCTTTGTTTAGTTTTAGTCTAGTCTGGATTTAGTTTTATGTTTAGTCACAATTTTGATGTGGTGATTGTGCAAGTCTGAACACCCCCAACAGAAAAGGCCAAACTTTCATTTCATTTCTTATACTTGGGATTGACATCTCAAACACAAACAGCCAATGTCATATTTAATCATCGTCCCACAGTAACTGACTTTTCCACCAGAAGAAGAAGAAGAAGTGCATTCATCACCGAGCACAAAGCAGAGTGGTTCATTTTAAAACCGTGTCTTTGGAGAATAAAAGTGAAAGAACATTTGCACAAATCATGACTAATCTTCGAAGAATCAACCGCGCTCATCGCTCTGCAAATAAACTTGTCACCTGCTTTCACCGCCCACCAAACGCTGAGTAACCCACAGTGAGAGACGCGGGGCCGCCTGATTGGCCGACGCGACCGACGCCCACATCCGATCCGACCAACCAGAAACCAGGACACCAACAAAAGGGTACATTTACATGATCAGACACAAAGCACATCCAAACTGAGACTAAACTAGAACTTAACCTGCAACTGACATGAACTAGACTAGAATTAAACCAAGACTAGAACTGGACAAACCCAAATAAAAGTGCATGATGCAACTTTTCTGGAATCTTTGCCACCTGCTTGACTCTGTGGAGATACTTTGATACAGCTGATGTCATCACCGTCCTTGGGGGTGTGATGCTAACTGATGCTAACTGCTAACTGTGCATGCAAACAAGTATTTCAGCTTTGCAATTATTACAGTATTAGACTAGGACCAGAGGCTGGGACCATATTACAAATCACTGCTTTGGCTCCCTGTGAGTTTAAGGATCGATTTTAAACTTCTTTTACTGGTTTTTAAATGTCTTAATGGTCTCGGGCCTTCTTATCCTAACTGCTTTTGCCATTTTTACTGATATTTTGAAGTTCATTACCGTATTTTTCGGACTAAAGGCGCATCTAAAATCATTACCGTATTTTTCGGACTATAAGGCGCATCTAAAATCATTACCGTATTTTTCGGACTATAAGGCGCATCTAAAATCATTACCGTATTTTTCGGACTATAAGGCGCATCTAAAATCATTACCGTATTTTTCGGACTATAAGGCGCATCTAAAATCATTACCGTATTTTTCGGACTATAAGGCGCATCTAAAATCATTACCGTATTTTTCGGACTATAAGGCGCATCTAAAATCATTACCGTATTTTTCGGACTATAAGGCGCATCTAAAATCATTACCGTATTTTTCGGACTATAAGGCGCATCTAAAATCATTAATTAATTATTAATTCGATGCACCTTATGTGTGGACAATGACACAACTGACATATTATTTGATACTGCGCCTTATAATCCGGTGCACTTTATAGCCCGAAAAATACGGTAAACGCAAAATGAAACCAAACTACACTAGATGCTGCATTCAGAGTCAGTACCCAATCCTTCTTCATAATTCTCATTAAAACACACGGCCCCAGATACTCCTTCACTTTCTGGCTCGGTTATTTTCAGTAAACTGTCAGGTAAGAGCTTGGCAGGGGTACAGCACCACACCTGCTCCAGGCATGAAGAACTGAGGAAGCACAATTCAAAGTGAGAACTGAAAACTGTGATATCTTTGGGAGAAAAACGAAGAGGAGGAGGAAGAGGAGGAAAGGATGACAGGGGAAGACAAAAGGAACATAATGACTTAGCCGAAGCTGTTGGCAAATTGCTATTTTGTACCCAAGAATAAAATGTGTTTCGTGGCAGTTTTTTTGTGTGCAAAAAGCATGGTTGTGTTAATAAAGCGCAGGCTGGAGATGTCAAATGACTCCAATCATACCAGATACTTTTATGCATATTGTAAAAAAACTTTCTTGAAGTTTGCACATTTTAAAACAGTTTCAGTGTTGTGTTTCAGTTGTGTTCATAATTACGCAACTCTGAGCTACATTGTGTTTCTCTAGTTCCATTTTAGACCTGGAATAGTCTCGCTAAATGCAGGTTTATTCTGAAAAATCGACTTTTCAGACCTTTTCACTAGATTTTACTTGTTTCCCGTCACCCAAACTTGTATTTAGACTGATTTTTACATGTTCGAATCATTTTTATTCTCTTACTTTCAAGCTTTTTTTCCTAATAACCCCCGTTTTTAGTTCGGAAACCGGATTTGGCGTAGTTATTTTTATGCACCGCAGTTTTCTAATGCAAATTTCTGTGGATTTGCTTGTTGTTTTAGTCTAATATTGCAATTTAAAATATGCAAACTATAACATAAAAAATACAGGAACCATAGATTTTAACTCCAGTACATCTCGGTGCAAAAGTTTAAAACGTACAGAGGTGGATCGGCACGTTTGTCAGTGGTTATACAGCGTTAGTCCACCAAACCGATGCGCATTATTGTGTCCTAAGGCAAGACACTTCACCCAACCTGCATATAAATGAAAGTACGATTGGCAATGCTTGGCTGACTTGCTTCCCAGAGCAGCTGTGGAATATTTGGAGAATCTTGACGGGCGTAAATGAATTATCAGTAGCTGTAAGAAATAATAACACGCTTTGACAAAAAATTACGGAGATGAGCGGGTCTGGAGCTGAATCCTGTCTCCGCCATTTCAAAAAGCGTGATTGACGGGCACGTTAACCAATCAGACGTTGCAATTTAGGAGTAAAATAGAGTAAAAAAATAAGTCTTTTTGCACAATGTAAAGGTCCTATATTACGCAAAATTGTTATAATGTTGTCCTGTCATCAAAAACATACCCGGAGTTGTGTTAAGTCTTTCTCAAAATGCTCTGTTCCACCTTGTGATGTCATGTAGTGGTAGTTTTCAAGCTCCTTTTACCCTTTTGTTCAGGAAATGTTTGGCAATTCCAGAGCTGAAATGATCCAAATGATTCTAGTGAAGGTGTAAGGAGTTTAAAAACACAGAGGCGCACTTCCTAAATTGCCTAAATATGCAGGGTTTGTGTGTTAAACATGAGCGAATTAAATAAAACTCAACTCCATATACGTTTGTGATGAGGAAACAACATTATAAACTCTATTCATATTTACGTCACAAACCAGGAAGACATTTGGAAAGCGATGACGACTTCCTGTGGGTTGTGTTTGCGCTCGTAAGTCTGACAAAATCTAAGAAAAATTAGAAAATGTCCCAGTTTTCTTCATGTACCGTATTTTTCGGACTACAAGGCGCATCTAAAATCATTACCGTATTTTTCGGACTAAAAGGCGCATCTAAAATCATTACCGTATTTTTCGGACCATAAGGCGCATCTAAAATCATGACATTTTCTCAAAAATCCACAGTGGCCTTATGTATGACCTTTGGTTGTGTTTAACCTCCAACCGATTTGATGTTGTCCACATTAGTCTAATAACGTATTAGTGGGCGAGTCAGGAGGAGTAATATGTTGGCCACATATAGGGCGACTGTGCAACATACTGGTAGTTCTGCCGTGTGGTGTTCAAGGACCCAAAATGCCACCATTACCATGCAGATTTCAGGTTTTGTATTTTTGTGTTAAAACTGAACAATGTTGAGAGGGATCCGGGCATGTTTGATGCCCAAATCAACCAACTGTTAAACTTGTATTTTTGTGTTAGCTACAACTGAGAGTTATTGTAAATGACCTGAATAAAGTTCCATTTATCCGACACACGTTTTGTTTCTCTTATTGTGCCTTATAATCCGATGCTCCTTATGTGTGGACAATGACACAACTGACATATTATTTGATACTGCACCTTATAAGCCGGTGCACTTTATAGCCCGAAAAATACGGTATATGACATTGTAGCATTCCGTTATGTTCGACTAATCAACAGTTACGACCATACCTCAGTTTTTTCTTTCACAGATGCACAAGTCAGAGCGATTAGAAGCTGATCACATTTACTTCAGTGGGTTTTATCGCAATCCAGTGTTGGGAACTACACCGGAAGTCGTCATGGCAACGTCTTCCTGTTTTGTGACATAACGTGAATAGAGTCTATTGCATGGATCAGAAAATAGCGTAAATAAATTCAATTATAAACAGTATCATCTACGCTTTTCATTTGCGGTTGCAGAGTTCACATCTCATTGACAATTTCGATACATAGCAGATACCAGACAGATGACGGCAGCTTCTCCGCACGAGCTGTTTCACATTGCGGTCTTGTACTTTCGCTTTCAGGTTAAAACAGCCTATAACCGCATTTGAAAAGCAAATCCTCTAAAGTGCACTCCTCCTCGGGCGCAGTTCAAATCAACAGTCTTTCAGCCAGCAGACTTTGACTCCAGTTACACAAGTCTAATTAGCAGGAGCCGCTCACAGTCGGATGGAGGGTTCTTGTGTTAACCACTCTGCTCCACTCACTCTCGAGCACTGACACAAATGCTAATGTAATGTTAATCCAGTCGGCGGCACAGAAAGCTCCTTTTAATGAAGACAAAAGCGCCGGCGAATGCACGATATTGACCCAGTACAGTGATTCTTATCCAACATTACAACCTCATAAATGAATAATACAGTTGTAGAGATTTATCAAACTCTAAAGTCTTGTGCTTATTCTGCAGGAAGCAAGATATACCGTATGTTCGCTTACTATTTAACTAACTTACTACTTAACTATACAAAAAACTCGGCCAAAATTGTAGATATAAAGACCTAAATCTATCAGAAAACGACTTAAAAGTAGTGAAATTATCTGTCCATGCCGCAAGATAATTTTACTAAATAAACAACCTCTAGGCTAAATTTAAGTTGTCTCGGAATTATTCAATTCAATTCAATTTATT
>JACN01093599.1:0-10016 GCA_000787155.1 Scartelaos histophorus | reverse complement strand
TAACCAAAACTAACAGTGTACAAGAACGTGTGTACAGTGTACAAGAACGAGTGTACAGAATGTGTGTGTCACGTGTGACAGGTCTGTCACGTGTGTGACCAAGTGTGAAATATAGGAAATAAGTCAAAACTTTTCAAAAAGTAAAGCCAACAAGGCCCAATTATACTTCATAAGAACATAAGAACTTTTTTTACACTGTAAAAACAAGTTTTACACTGCCTCAGATTATTGATTAAAATCTTTTGCATAAATAAACTCAGCTTTAGATTAAAATCTTTTGCATAAATAAACTCAGCTTTACAACATATAACCCATAACCACTAAAGAGCCACATCAGATTTTGAGATTATAATGTGTTTAATTCAGCTTTGCGCACATTAGTTTATGCTTTACAGAAACAAAACATGGCTCATTTGCATAAATTATAAGCGGTTCGGTATGAATACACGTACCTTTACACCCTTAGTGTATACCTTAAATATAAACAATAAAGTATGTAAAAAGACTAACCTTGGCTGTAAATTCGACACTTTGTTGGCAACATTTCTTTTGCTACCCTCCATTGCTCAATCACACTTAGTAGATGTAGATTTTTTTTTAATGCCAATTTCTGGTCACGTGGAAAGCGATTTACAACTGAGTACAAATATTCTAGGCTAAAGCAAGAATTATGAATATTTAAATATTTTTTTGCAGTGGTCACACATGTGATGGTCACACACACGTGTGTGACAGTTATTCTTTTTGCCATAAATACTAATCTAATGTATTTACACGGTTTTCATTTTATACTTTAAGACTATACTGTTGATTTAAAATCTGAAGAGAGAAGTTAATAGGAAACCATACATTTCATTGAAAAAAAAAATGAATCTGTTGTGTCACATGTGTGACATATCAGGTTGATAATGTTTAGTTTGACCCCTTAATAAAGGAATTAAAGGAAAATGAAAAAATACAAGAAATGAAAAGTTTAAATGCATACATTGATTCTACCAAATATGCTAAATACAATTATGTATGACAAAACCTTCATCTTTTGCAGAAAAGACCATTAAAATCAACAGTGATTTTCATTTGGTGAAGCCTCAAAATAATTGAATTGGTGGGGGTTTTAAATAGTAACTATAGACGTAAAAAATACCCGAGGTCTGTGCACATTTTTAGAAACTATAATAGAAAAATATTTTGCCTGTTCATTCCTCACAGTTTTTGGATAGCTTTCCCACTGGTGTTTGAGAATATCTCTAGAGCGCACAAGTCTATCCTTTCTCCATTTTCTCTCTGCGTGCTGCACTCTACTCGAGCTGCTCTGGTGCTGTCATTCAGCCACACTTCTATTGACTATTGACTTTGTTATAGATTGTAAATATCAATATCAATATTTGCAAATATTGGTTGCCAACTGTGAACAAAATCTTATTAAAACATAAATCACAATTGAAAAATGATTAGATATTTTAAATTGTTCAGGCCTTCTGTGACCTACCTAAATCTTGATTTTAAAACATAAATCACCAATCACAATCGCTGTTTGAAAAATTAACATTTACAATTACAATCATGCAGTTTATAATCCACAACATTACCATAAAATTAATCATCAATTGTAATATCAGAGCAGGGCATTGTTTAAGCTCTGTAACAAACTGCAATTTCCCGCCACTAGATTAATTCATATGCACTGGCTTCTCGTTGGTTGATCTCATAGCCTGTGACGCCATGGTAACTGTGACGCCATGGCAACTGTCTGCCATCATCCTCCTGTCTCCATGGCGACCGCCTCCCCCACGGTCTCCACGGTAACCGCCTCTCACGCCTCTCTGGTCCTGGTCTCGTTTCAGGTCGTTGGGGATTCGACACTCAGCGATGGAGAACGGGAGTCTGGGATACATGGTGATAATGTTGTTATTTTGCTGTTTTCTAAAATACAGCAGTTTTTATTGAGGTTTCTTTCTAGAATCAGAACAAAGGAACACCAATTAAACTACCTCTGAATCTAATTGTGAAAACATAGAACAAACCAGATTTTTTTTTAAACATACACAGACACCCAGACATCATCAGTAACTCAAAACATCTCATTAACCCCGCCCCATTCGGGATACATATTTTTTACTGGTCAGGTGAGAATTCATTACTCATGGGCATATCAAATAACCCTCCACTGTGTCCTTAACTCATCTTATCGCACAGCTAACATCATGTTCATTTACACTACACCCATAATTTCCTCTTTGGTCTTCCTCTAGGCCACTGCCAGCTCTAACCTCAGCGCTGTTGTTCCCATCACTAAACCTCCTTAAATTTATTTAAGTCCAAACTATGTCAATCTAGAAATGTTATTTCCTATCTGTTTGCTCCTTTCCCCCTGTCTGTGTTGTGATGTCATCTATAATGGAGCTCCACAGTTTAAAGGTGAAACAGAGACTAACAAGCTATGTGGTAGACCAAAAAGATTTTAAATAAAATCATAGGAAAATCAGTGTACAATGGGATTACACGTTGAATGCTAAAATGATTGCATTGAATGATAGCTGCAGTCCTAATTCTCTGGATACTCACCACAGTACCCTGTTTCTCCAGACGGGGGAGTGTGTGTCTTTGAATGTCGGCGGCTGCGTGTACCGCACCTCTTTGTCCACACTGCGGCGCTATCCGGACTCCATGTTGGGAGCCATGTTCAGAGGAGACCTGCCCACCGTGAAGGACGCACAGGGGAACTACTTTATCGACCGCGACGGGACACTGTTTAGGTCAGGACATTAAGGGGACTAGGTTCTCAGTTGGGGCAGTTGGGGTATAGTAGGGGTATTTCCAAATCATCGACAAGTGATTAGGATTCTCATCTCATTCCCGGTGGGGACACACATCTTCAATATGAGGGTGGTTTCAAAGCTTGGAAGATGTCCTGCATGGTATTGGTGCAAAAACACAAAGCACGCCAAAGATCAGAGAGTTCGGGAACAGAAAAGTTGGTTCTTGACAGGAACCAAGTAAAACTTGTTTTTTCTTAGTGAACCGTGATGACACGATGACACGGTAGACATTAGCAGGTTCATCCTGGTCCCACGTGGTAACATAAACAAACACCACATGGATGACACATCCGGACATGCCGCTGCAAGGAAATGTAATGTGGCTCCCAACACAATCTTCACGCATTATATGTAAAGTTTTAAGTGTACAAAATATACATACACACCATTCGTCTTGCGTATGTACATGTTCACCTGGTGCAATTACATCTTTGGATTGGGCGTCACTGCGATCCGTGATTGTTATTTCATACAGCCTTGTTTTTAATTGGTGGCAAATCCACTCCCTCTTTTGAAGATGCATCATGGGTTCGCTTAAATGGTTTGAATGTGGGTCGTTCACTGATGAGCACTCAGTGTAACTGGTGTGGGAACAGGCACCAGCACCACTCTGGCCGGCCTGAAAACAGTTAGAGAGAAGAAGCTGGGCAAAGTCATCAAGAAGTCCAACTCCATCCTGAGCTGTCCTGGACTCAGGGCACGAGGCAGAAGGAAACCTCTTGAATGAGGATCCAGTCTATAAATGATGCAATATTTGAAGCAGAAAATTAAATCAAATCCCCCAATCCAACTGAACTGCCCCTTAAATATAAAATAGCATTGTCAAAACAAAATGTACAACAAAACTAACAGCTACACTATCCAATTTAAGGATGCACCTGAAGCAAAAAAATTGAACCCAATGTTTAAACTTCGGCTAAATCGAGTCCAAACACTATCAGACCTGCAGAGGACCACCAGAAAAGTTAGAGAACCACAGCTCTTATACTCTTGTGTAACTCCGGCGAACTTGAACTTGACTTTGAATCTTCACATTTCTGCTTTTGTCAGGTACGTCTTAAACTTCTTGCGCACCTCGGAGCTCACTCTTCCTTGCGACTTCAAAGAGACAGAGCTGCTGAGGAAAGAGGCCGACTTCTACCAGATCGAGCCACTACTGCAGTGTCTGGGGGACCCCAAGCCCACGCAGCTGTATCCCACCGACTCGTACGAGGAAGTGGTGGAGCTGTCCAGTACCAGGAAGTTGTCCAAATACTCCAACCCTGTAGCAGTCATCATCACCCAGCTAACGGTTACCACCAAGGTCTGAACACAATTTGATTACACTTTGACAGCTATTTATTAAAGCTGTATTACTCAGAATCTCTTGTAAAGGACTTGCATAGTTATATTTAAACTGAAAGCTAAGCCCCTG
This sequence comes from Scartelaos histophorus, assembly GCA_000787155.1. Classification (NCBI taxonomy): domain Eukaryota; kingdom Metazoa; phylum Chordata; class Actinopteri; order Gobiiformes; family Gobiidae; genus Scartelaos; species Scartelaos histophorus. The sequence continues at coordinate 5,783 of JACN01093599.1, read as the reverse complement.
CTTTTGGTGGAAGTTACAACCCCAGGCCTCCAGTTCTCTGACTTGTTTTGTGTGTGTTTGTAATTCTTTTGGATATTATTCTCGAGTTCCGGCTGTGAGAACTTTGGCCCCTGGTTTCTTAGCTTAGGTTATTTTATGTACATTCATTTATAAAATTTTTCCATGATAGTTTTTGTTACTTCCATTTCCCTAGCTGAGCTGGATCGTAACACTGGTTTTTCAGATTCCAGCATGTGATGATCCCATACTCCCAGATAGAGGCTAGAGCCAGTTTTTCCTATTGATAATATTGTATTCTCATAAGCTACTGTATATCTAAACAATAAATTCACAAATGTTGAACCTCATCATTTCCGTTTGTGACTAGACCCTAAATTTATAGTGCTGATAGTGTGTGTGTGGTGAAATGTTGACACAATGTTAGCAAACACAGTCCAGTAAGTTTTATAATAGTCTGAAAATTATAGAATAAAAAAACACATTTCCAGAAACGTATGATCAAAACAATCATTAATGGTCCTGTTCATTTGTTTGATTATCAACGAAAAGTTGAGAATGATTAACTGAAAAACTGTTGGCTAATGTTAGCATGTGGCTGTAATGTTATTTGAGAGGGACTTATTTAAAAGCATAAATCATCTCACCTGTTGTAGTTCCAACCAAGTCCGTTCTTTCTGGTCAGATTGTGTTGAAAATAATTAGGATTAATTCCAACTTGAGTAACAATTCCTCAGACAGAGCAATACCTCTATTTAGCCACACTCCTATGTCTCTACCTGTGCAGGTGCAGAGTGTTCTGAGGGCCATCTCCAACAACTTCACAAAGTGGAACAAACACATGATGGACACCAGGGACTACCAGGTCTCCTTCACCTTTGGACCTTGTGACCATCAACAGGAAGTCAGCCTGAGAGTCCACCTCCTCGAGTTCATCTCCAAAGCTGTGCGCATAAATTCTTCATGGTTCTTACTAGGGCTGCACGATATTGAAAATGAATGCGATATGCGATACGGGTGTCAAGCATTGCGATAACGATATTATTGCGATATTTTCTTTTAACCTAAAAAAAATGCTTCGTACATTCACGTTTGCCTCTATGACGTTTTTCATAAGGAGTGCCGCACGCGAAACTTTCATTTAAGCTCGTCTGTGCTTTTCGTTTTTGCGACTGTACTTGCGTAACATTGGTTGCTGAAGTTTTTGACTGAATAAAATCACTGTATGCTGCTACATCATGCTGCCCTGTGGTTGCGTTCGAGGTGGCTGTGTAAGTTCGTCGTGTTTCCTCTCGACGTTGCGATAACTTTCCGGCGCGACTTGCACAGCACTTGCGTCTGTGACACGTCGTCCCGTCTGAAGCCAAAGTCCCAAATTCCGGAGCTGCTGTGCTTTTTAGGCACAAGTTGTTCGCTGTTGTCGTCTTCACTGACTTCTTCATTACCCGCCATGGTGACTGTAGTGTTTTCCCGTCATGCACTGCGAGTCCACGCGCTCGCTCTAGCTAGCGAAACATTACGTTTAAGGGCGTGTCGGAATTGTGAACTCCAGAACGCAATAAACTCACGATTTACACATAAAACAATTAAAAAATATCGCGCATCTTTGCGATGTTGATATCGCACGTGCTATTATCGTGATGACGATATTTTTTCGATATATCGTGCAGCCCTAGTTCTTACTAAAGTTCAAGAGCAAGATTTTCATTGAAGGACTTATATTAAAGAACAATGAGTTTGTCTTTCGTTAGTTTGGTATAGCGTTATGTACAACATTCAATTCAAAAAGTAAATGGCAAGAAATGAGACACATTTGGTAAATCATGGATTTTTTTATCTTTACAAATTTACAATTGCTTAATTTTCAGCCCAAGAAAAGGTTCGGTGAAGATTCTACAGCAGTTCAGGGGACATTTTTATTAAATGTTATTGTTGTGTTGTTATGTCATCTGAAACCTAACTATAACCTTGTTTGTTTTGGTCCCTTTTCAGGGATTTACAATACGCAACACTCGAGTCCACCACATGAGCGAGCGAGCCAACGAGAACACAGTGGAACATCACTGGACGTTCTGCCGCCGCACTCATAAAGTCCATGATTAAACTCTGAAAAACTGACATTTACCGAGAATGAACAAGTGGAGACGCAGTGGAATAAACTGTTTAAGTTATTTGTAAATATGTCAACTGATGGCTTACATCAGGACAACCTTTCGTCAAGTATGTGTCACATCACTGAAGCAGAGATGGAAAGACTGAACATTGATGCATCTCATGGAACCCTGGAGTTAAAAGCTTTCTTGCTGTTTGCGTCCATTGATGTTTGGTTTTCTTCTTGTTTTGGTTTTCTTTATGACAATCTAACAGTCCTTTTTCACCAAGTATCACTAAAATCCATCTACCCTGAGGCTATATTACATATTATGATACCTCAGCTCATATAACCACTACGACACAATTACCAAATGTTTTCACAGTTGTAGACATAAGTTTACCTGTTTGTCAGGGTCACAGTGTTCTTTGATCGACCTGAAAAATATCCAGTACTTTAATCTTGCTGCCAGATTCTGACTAGGACTAAACACAGCTTCACTGAACATATGCACCAATGGAGGAGCTATACTTACGACTTTGTGATGTTTAATGGAGGTTCCACAATTACCTTGAGCTGAAGATTTGAATTTTCAAACTAATGAAATGTTCTGTAACCCTGAATTGAGCATACTTAACATGCAAGCTATAGCAAAGTGTCACATTGGCAAAGCATATTTTTAAAAGGATCAATTAACATAAGAGATGTCCGAGCTGTCCCTGCTACGCTTTCTTGCTGTTTCTTTAAAATAAACCTAACTGCACACAGAATATGGGAAACCTAAGTATTGGTGTATATATCCTAGAGTCCTTGCGGTCAAAGTTTCAGGTATTGCATGTAATGCCTTCTTCTTTGTCCTTGTAATATTGATGTTCAACTATATATTTCTTCACTCACGCTAACTCCACACAACAATAAACTAATCTTAGTCCATCATGAGTCATCTCCTGAGGTCTTGGATGAGATGCTTACTACATGCCCGTTCACGCAAAATGTAGCGCAGCCTGTTGGACGTTGCCCTGTCAGACAAACTCTAGCAGTTTGTTTCTGCTTCTTTCTGGGCTGCAGAGGATTTATCGCTGCAGTACCAATGACTGACCACTAATCCCACTTGCGAAAGGTTTGAGAGGGAGATTCTGTTATCAGTTCTGCCAATTAATACACTATGAGAGAGAGATTTTATTGATCTAGAGGGAAGTTGAAGTTTGCAACATTTTCAACATTTACACTGTGCTTCTCTGTTGCCTTTTTGTCTCAGTCAAAGGTCAGTTTAACAGAAGGACTGGTCAGGTAGGGTCAGCAGATCCCGTGGAATCGCAAAATGTGTCCCTCCTCTGTGTCCTGCAGCATCACAGCTGAGTACAGGGGGAACAAGGTGAACACAACAGAAAAGGGCCTGTTCTTACTTTGGTGTGGTGTTTCGGTTCTTTCAGAGTATTTCATCTGGAAGGTCTTCTTGCCCATAAACTGTATAAAAAAGTCAACCAAGCCAGTGTGATGTCACCCATAGCACTCAGGGCCAAATGGGGCTTGCGATGCTAACAGTTACAGGGGAGCCTTTGGAGCCTGGCTCTATGTTATGAATAGGATTTTTTTTTTTTTTACAGAAAATAGCAAAAAAATAAAATAAACAGGATCATTTAGAGCGGGTCAATAGGAACATTTTAAGACCAAAATGACGAGGCTCACAGTAGCAGTTACAGAGATATGCCAATGTAAGTTGGGAGCCAGGGTCAATAGGAGCTGGAGGTGCCTGTATGTTCACTTCCTGTTTGGAACACAGCGTCAAGCGTGTCCATTTATATATACAGTTAATGCTTTTGTCACATATTTTTCTGATTATTATTATTCATAATTCCATTTAAAGGTGCCTTTCTGGGCCCTCAAGGTCACCGTACAAACAGTGAGATCATGCATAACAATTATAACAAATGCCGTAAAAAGCCTGTAACATCTCAAATGTCCTTAGCTAGATTAGCTTCTGTCTTCCAGCGGTCTCCAGGGATATGGGAAAGCCAAACTATTCATTTCACACAATCCAACAGTCCTGTTGGACTGTTGAACTGCACATGCTGTACTTCTTAGTTGGTTAAAATCCCATCATGATGTTAAAAAAGAATGTTAAAAACTGCAAGTTGCAAACTGCACTGCAGAGGACAATAGCGCAGAGGATCTCAGGCAATCATGCAGGAGGCAATGAAGTTTTTCCCCTACTGGACACATGAATGGTTGACAACTTTATGAATGAAAATGGACAATGTTCATACTTTCAGCAATAACATTCCAGAGTTTAATCTCATGTGGAAAGAATGGATTGTCTTTTATGTGTGGAAAAATGCTGCTCAAAAATAAAGTAAACTTTTTTTCCCCCCTAAATGATCGTGTATTAATAAGTAGCCAACTGGATCCAACCATTCCATGAATTTCTGTTCTATATTTTTAATCATGTTACATCAACAAACTAAAACTACTGAAAAATAATGAACTATTTATGAAATGTCTTTTTTGGATTTACATTTGTCTAAAACAATATTTCTAAACGCAACTAGCTCAAAACTCCATCTGCTGGTAAAAGCTGGTAAAAGAATAAGGGCTGCAGTAATTGATCAACTAATCGTGAATAGTGATTCTAGTACTATTAAAAATATTTACATTCAGTATGGATTAGACTCAAAACACACAAGAAAAGACCTTTTTATAACAGAGATTGTGGCATTAAAAAGTCTCAATATAGACATTATTGTTTAACTACTGGACTATCGATTACTAAATCACAGGTTGCAGCCCTACAAACAAATCACCTCTAATAAAATATCTACACCATACAGCAATAGTCACAACATATCTTGTTGAAGTTCCTCATATTTCAAGTAGACTCGGAAAAACGTAGCCAAGACGACGTGAAAAATTTTCACGCGCAGTTTTTCTTTTTTTCAGTGGTTCGTTCCCACCCAGCCCCCACCCTCCACTCGGCGGCTTCACAAGCCCCGCCTCCTGCGCTCTCCCCTCGGTCTGGCTCTGTCAACCACTCGGCTGTTGTGCAGCCATTTTACCCTGGAACGGCGAGGCAGAGGCGGCCAGAGGATGCCTACACATTGCCGCTAAGAGGTACAGACGCTTTTTTATATTATATACTTATAGTTGATTCGTCTCGTTGACTTCACCCGGTCAGTGACTGCGCAGGGAGCCGAAGGTCCGGGCGTATGCGGGGAAAGGAAGCCTGGTGGAGTACTGACCGCCCAAAAAGGCTGAATTCTGGGCAACGATTCGGCGTAAAGAGCCTTTATCTCTGGGAGTTAGCAAGTCTCAACAAAAATGGCGACGTATCGTATCAAAGTGCTTAAGTTGCGCTCTCTGTTTGCGCAGTTCACATTTACGTGACACTGCTCGAAGCCACGCTGTTTCAAATTCTGTGAATTTCCTACTCCAGGCGTGAACGAAAAGGGGGCGCTGCAGAGCACTTAACGACGTAGCGTCGCGAAATGACGTAGTTAGGCCTCTCTTAAAACGTTTTTTTAAACATATATTGTTAAATAATATGGACAGTTTACAACTTCTTTGTTCTTAAATTAGATTTTTAATCTACAGTCATTGATCTTACTGTCAAAGGTTTTATTGCAATATTTTTACGAAACAAAAGTCTCGTTGGAAGGGGTTAGGCTTATCGAAGACATGCTGTGCCTGTATATGTCAA
>KN500857.1:3769-17056 GCA_000787155.1 Scartelaos histophorus | reverse complement strand
CTAAGAACCGCTGCATTGGTTTAGTAGCTGCATTTAGGACACATCTGAATCCCAGCGCGCCAGAGAGTCAGTTACACTAGAATCATAGGGAGTTTGATTTAACCCAACAGCCAATAGAAAACAAGGTAGCCTTAGCTTATGTTTATCTGGCCCCACCACGTCCAGAGTTGGATGGATTTTCATTCTTCCTGTATTACTGACATCACAAGGTGGAACTCAGTCAAAATACACATGTTTTGTGTGTTAAACTTGTGTGAATGAGACAAAACACAACTCCCAGTCTTGTGATGAGGAAACAACATTAGAACACAGATCAAATCTTAAATGGAAACAACATTAGAACACAGATCAGGAATCTTAAATTTAGAAAAATCAATTTGAAACTTTCTCACATAAACTTAAATAATATATTACAAGTTTTTCCTTGTCTAATATTTTAATTTTAAATATATATGTGTGTGTATAAAATCAGCCAAAATTGACAATCTTTGGGACATTCAAAACAGGAACATGAAAAGAACCAGGTTTAAATTAAATGTTTAATTTTGTATTCATGTTAGATACTAAAAAATACACAGAAATTTTGGATTTCTTTAGTATTTGAGTGAACTAGATCAGACTGAAAATCCTTCCACTTAAAAGCTTAGATGCTGAGACCAAAGTGACCAAAAAATTGAAAAGTTTTGCTTGGAATGTCTCGCCTTAAAACTTTATGTGATGTGCGTCTTGTTCAAGGTCAGGCTGAATAGCAAGATCATCAGCTTTAACCAATCTTCTTGTACTTTTTTTTTCTTTTCTCAGCGTAAAGTGTGTGTAACTCCTCAGAGTACAGGCAGTGCAGACGTGTACACACTGTCCCTTCTGATCAAAGTGTAAAAGATACATTTTTAAACTTTTCACTTGAAGGCCGGTTGTTTTATTACTGAATGTTTGGTTGACCCTGCTAAAACTAAAATGGACCAAACACAGACGTTGGTAGAGTCGACAAAAATTGTATTTAAGCAAGACATTTTATCTGGAGGAGGGGTTCAAATCATTTCATGTTGTTGAAATTTTACTCAGACTTACTCACCACGAGAAGAGGAACCAAAACTTTTAGTGACGAAAACTGTTACTTCAATGGGAATATGACTCACAAAGAAGTACACGACCTCTGAACTAAAGTAATAAAAAGTGCACTCCAACAAATATGAAGGAAAATGGTAAAACTGCCACTATTGCTTCAGTGTTTCTAAGTAGTGACGCCAGCATTATCAGGTTAATCAAACAGATTATTCCAGTCAAATAAAAAAGAATAATCGTGAAAATAGTAAGAAGCAAAAACAAGTCGTATCCATTTAATCTACACTGCAAAAAAGTCCCTATTTATTTCACCTCAACAACTTTATCGTACAGATTTGATCAATAATTTCATTTGTTCGGATATGTTTGCTAAAGTGTTCCAAAATGGGTGTCTTGCTCAAGGACATAACAACAGTTGGTGCAGGTTGGGTCATGTCGTTCATAAGTCTCTCATTTTACTTTGGAAGTGCGCGGTGTAATACTTCTGTTACTGCGAATACCTGGACATAAACGTCAATGCCTGAGCGGGTCAGGTTGACGGTGCGATTCCACCTCCCGCAGATGAATAGCGCTGTTGTGTCCTTGGGAAACTTGATGTAAAGCGGTTTGAGTTTGTTGTAGGCAGAAGAGTCCTAACTAAATGTGAGTATTTACCATTTTAGGGACATTTCTAACTTTGAAAAACTTTGAAACCGACATGTTATTAAAAGTACCACAGTTTCGAGACAAAACGCCATGTTTAAATTTTACAATATTCTTTCTGCTCTTTTGAATGTGCAATGTGCAACTTTCTGCTGGAGGGTTCACTACCTGCTTGTCTCCATGGAAAAAAATATTACTTTACCTTTATTTCTGCTAATATTTATTCATTTTGTGTTTCTATTGCTTAAAAATACACAAATTCCTTCTAAGAACAATTTTCTGCTGGAGGGTTCACTACCTGCTTGAAAAATAATTGCTTTACCTATATTCCTGCAAACATTTATTCATTCTGAGTGTTTCTATTGCTCAAAAATACACAAATTCCTTCTATGAACAGGGGCAACTCTCCACAGATCTGAACTGTAACGTAGCATAGCTCTATTTCCCTCATGATAGGCGGGTTTAAACTATACTGTGGAACATTCTAGACAAAGCAATGACATTTCCATGGAGACAATCTAGTGACGGACCTTCCACTAGTGTCACAAATGCTACGCCGTGCACCTTTTAATGTTTTAATTTGTTCATATTCAGATTTTAGCGTCTTTCTTATTCTCTAAATCACTTTGAATTACTTTTTGTAGAAATTGTGCCATACAAATGAACTTCCCTTGCCATATTTTTAGTTCTTTTACTGTTTTTTCCTGATCCATCCCAACCCATCCTCCTTCTCTAATAACTTAACGCTACAGTTTTAATTTATTGTCTGCGGGAAATCATAGTGTAGACGATAAAATTAACGAATAATCATCCTATTCCATGAAATATTTTGTTCAAGTACCATTTATATGTAGAGCTGTAATTACTTTAACCTCATCACGGCTGGAAAATTACGCAGAGAGGACGATCAGTACACGGGCAGACAGCGTTATTACATCACTGTATCTCCTGCTCATTATCTCCCATACGCCTTCATTGTGAGGCGGGAGTCGCGTTAAGCACAGCGCGCTGAGGCAGAACTCGCTTTTCTCCCTCTCCGTCACACCACCAGCGCTCCCGCCATCCTGCAACCACGGCTCCCTCTACAGTGCGTACCGCGCACCGTCCCCCCCGTTCCATCCGCTGCGAGCCAAACAATCATTCCGAGAGGAGAGAGAGGAGAGAGAGGACGCGACCGAGGTGCGCCTGTGGATCACTCGTACTACTATCGCATCCTGTACGTCTCCCCGGAACGTCTGACTATCCCCCCCCCCAAAAAAACGTGCAATCGCGACCTTTGCGCATCACCTTTACGGGATTTACGCGTGATTTACCTGCGGTTTTTTGCGCACTATGGGGTCTGTGGATACTTGAGGAGTGACGACAACTTTCCTTGTTGGGTTTTTTGATAGGTAGGAAGGTAGGAAGGTAGGACAGAATATGGGGGACAGAGCAGAGAAGAGAGTGAGGAGGAGAGAAATCGTGTGGAGAGGTGCTGTCTTGTGATAGCGCACGCATAACATAAGGAGACGAGCGCTGACTATGTTCGCTGCAGAGGAGACGTTCGTGAACGAGGCGACTGGGGCTCCCGATTCCCCGGGCTGCCCGCGGAGCTTGTGGCCGTCTGTGAGCGGACCCAACGCGGACTGGGGTTGAATGATGCGCGCGTACGGGGGATGTCTTTTGTTTTGGGGGGTAAAAAGAGGATCGATACGAGCGCGGAGAAGGAGAGGACACTTGATACAGGAGTAACGCTATAGGATTACAACGTCAACAAGGTGCAGGAGCGTGGATTTAAAACAGAAGTGGCCTGGATTTTCTACTGTTTTTTTTACATCTTTGCGGACTGCTTGCAAAGGTGGCACTGAAGTTTGGCGCGTTCAACAGACCGTATCATACGGGACAATGAAATCAAATGTTTTGGAACTTGAAACTTTCATTTTGGCTGCAGTTTTTGAGACTTTTAACAACAATTCAAAGTGGAAATCTTGCTTTAGTTTTGAAACTTGAACCAAGCATCTGACATGAACTGTTGCCAACTTTATTTTTTACAGATATTACGGCAACTTATTATTATTATTATCTTATAAGAGATGTCATTCTTTTTCCTCCAAGATTCTTTAATTTTGCTTCATAACTTTTTAACGTTTTGTGCTACATTTTTGACAACAGCGCAAGTCCACATGTCTATATCATAACTTAACACTGAACTTTAATGTTTTAAAAATGACCATGTTCCACCATTTATTCTCTACTGCAACTTTTCTGCAACTTTTATCCGTCTTTACCGGACATTGCACTGACTAACAAAGATGTTTTTATGTAAAATTACTGACAAAAAGTGCATAAACATGGCGTTTGGTACTTTGATTTATTTTCTACTTTTCTTGCCAAATTTTGCCGTCGCCTCCGGTTTCTCTGGCATCTTCTTCAACACGACCGATCGAGACATTTTGACGGACCACTTCCTGCCCGCCAAGCCAGTACCAGAGAAGTACTCCTCCGATTCCCACCCGAACTTGTACTTCAACCAAGCCGACGTTCCACATTTGAGGCAGAAATCGGGGACCACACACAGCCAGATTTTCAAAGTTATCCGAGCGGCAGTCCTCACCATGCTGTCCAATGTTCCTTACTACATGCCTCCCGCGAAACATGAGGAATTTACCAGCAAGTGGAACGAGAATTTCGGCAATAACCTCCCACCTTTAGCGCTCTACTGCCTGCTGTGTCCGGAGGATAGTTCCGCCTTGCAGTTCCTCATCAAGTTCATGGACAGAATGGCGGCGTATCCCGATTGGAAGGTTACCAGCGCTCCGAACGACGAGGTACCGGCGGCGCACTCCCTCACCGGATTCGCCACCGCTTACGACTTCATTTACTCCTTCCTGGACGAGCGGCGGAGAGAGATTTACCTCAAAAAGATCCGAGCGGAGACGGAAAAGCTGTACGAGTGTTCCAAGTACAGAGCGTGGGGGAAGCAGTATCTCCAGAACCACCAGACGACGAATGTGCTGGCTATACTCACAGGTAATTGAGTAAAAGTATCAAATTACTATGCAATACAAGTTTGAGAATTCCGTCGTAGCATTTTAACAGCTCATGTTACACTATTTTCTGTATCAGTGTTATAATCTCATACCCAAGGTTGTCTTGTTTCATACACCACCGATAGAATCTTTTGGATAATTTCAGCTGAATGTCTCTTGAACTTAAGGTTAAAAGTAGATGTTAACTTAAAACCTGCCGCTTTGTGACATCATAAGGTGGAACGGAGCATTTTGAGCTTTGGGGATGTAGATAGACTGATAATAAAAGGTTACTTAAATGTGTGAATGAAACAAAACACAACTCGTGGTTGGTTTTTGACGAGATAACAACATTTTGACATGACTTAAAGCTCAACAAGAATCAGTTTTGCATATATAGGACCTGTAATATTTGACCAAAATTCCCAGTAATCCTAATTTTTCGAGAACATCTGAACCAAAAAGATAAAATTTGTATTCGGCTTAATCAAAAAAGAAAAAGTTACCAAAAGAAGTGTCGCTACCTGGTATGTTCACCATAGTATAGTATTAAACTATTCTATGTGTACTCTAAGTTGAGTTGCCTCTCCATAAACCCGACCTGTAACTCACTCTGTTCGTCTGCATGGAGGTCGACAAGTTTAACGCCATACTGTCGAACACTCCAGGCAAAACAATAACATCGCCATGGGAACAACCCGATGACAGACGCTACGCTAGAAAATTTACACACATACGGCAGCTTGAACTGCGCAGTAAGCGAGAGCTCCCAACTTGGCAACGAGGGTTTAGCCTTAAAAGCATGTGTGCAAAGAATGTCTGCAGCTCCCTGAACCATAGAATCAATTAAACCTGGTTATTTAGTGTAATCAAGCCCCCCTTTAAGTTGCTGAACATGTAGTGATTATTAATGAAAAGCTCTGACCCAGTTCCTTACTTCAGGAGGTACTGACTTTTATTTCCACGAGGTAGAGTATATTATTCTTTCCACTACTGCTAACCTTACTCCTTACAACTCCAGTCTATGTATGAAAATGTGTAAACCATAGGAATAATAAGACATGGGGTTTCGTATATTTATAGAAGGATTTTAGTCAATGTAATGTGTAAAATATAAGCAAGGTCTAAATGTGGGCTTAAGAAGACTAAACCAGGACTAAAGTCAGACTAAATACCAATTTATAACTATTTATTTCATGCACCCAAGTGTTTTAAAGGTGTACTATGTAACTTCTCTAGAAATGTCATTGCTTTTAAGTGTTTCAAAGTATGGTAGTAAACTCAAATGTCTTCACCGATCCAGTGGGATATTTGGTACCGGGCTGCACAGAAAGAGTTAATCACATTATTTTATTAGTTTGAACAATGTTTTTTTTTGGGAAAAGAACTGAATTCGCTCCGTTACATCAATCTGTAACTCATTCATGATGCTTGTCTCGGTCACGTGATACATAAACGTTAATATTAAACCGACAAACTAGCGAAATGTCGTCTTTGGAAACATTTATTAACATATTTACAAAATACCACTGTTTTTGTGTTGGTCGTATCATTTATTTTGTCGTATTTATCCGCCACACCTTAAAAGCCGGTACATGAAAATATTGTCTGACATTAAACTTGTCAGGCAAAAAATGTTGGGGACCGCTGGTTTTTAAAGGTGCTGTAATATATAAAATTTACTCTTGTGAGTGTTAAACTGTGTTAGAATGCTGTTGCTTCCTCAAAAACACCCAGAGTCATTCACACAATTTGAGTTATTCATTATTATTAGTCTGTCTACATCTCCAAAGCTCAAACTGCTCTGTTCCACCTTGTGATGTCATGAAGCTGTAGTTTTAAAGTTAGCAGCTTCCTTTTACCTTCCACTCCAGGGCTGAAATCATCCAAATGATTCTAGTCAAAGTGTATGGAGTTTAAAAACACAGTGGAGCACTTCCTGTATTACAACATGCCATCAGAACCTGAATGTTTCCCGTTCGAGAGAAGAACTCGAGAGAAGTTCGAGAAGAAATGCAAGACTTGTGTGTTAAACATGTGTGAATGAAACAAAAGACACTCCAGGTCTGGATTGTTATGAGGAAACATTCGAACATAAATCAGAAAATCGCAAAATATGGGCCTTTAATTGCTAAATATGTCTAGAAAAGTATGTATTTTTACTATGAGCGTGCCCCCTCTTCTATGATTTAACTTCAGACAAGCAAGTGGAGAGATTCATACTGTGCTGTGGAACATTTTACCTTCAAAGATCCTATATTAAGTAAAATCGACTCCCGTGAGCTTGAAGACATGTAATATTCTTATTTCCTCCTCAAAAACATGCCTGGTTTCATTCACATGTTTGAGTAATCCCTTTATTATTAGTCTGTCTACATCTCCATAGCTCAAAATGCTTGGTTGCACGTTGTGATGTCATGAAGTGGTAGATTTCAAGTCTTTTGTGTATTAAAAATATGTGAATGAAACAAAACACTCCAGTTATGTTTGGGATGAGGAAACAACATTATAATAAATATCAGAAAACAGTGCACTATGGCTCCTTTAAAGTATATGTGTACAGATTTTTTTTAAACATTGTTGCAGCATCATGTAGTTTTTTTCTTTCTACTTTTCATGCTTTGCTAAACTCTCTATCTTCCCAGGCGCGATCGTGGTGGGCTCGCACGACGACCCAGAATCGATGATGTGGAAACAAGTGTCTGTCAACTACATGGAGAAGACCATGTTTCTGCTGAATCACATCGTGGACGGCTCCCTGGACGAAGGAGTTGCCTACGGGAGCTACACCGCCAAGTCCATCACCCAGTACGTCTTTTTAGCCCAACGCCATTTCAACATCGACAACACTCTCAACAACTGGCTGCGGGCGCACTTCTGGTTCTACTATGCCACGCTGCTTCCCGGCTTCCAGCGAACAGTTGGCATAGCAGATTCTAACTATAACTGGTTTTACGGTCCCGAAAGCCAGCTTGTTTTCCTTGATACGTTTGTGATCAAAAACGGGACTGGGAATTGGCTGGCTCAACAGATAAGAAAGCACAGGCCGAAAGACGGACCCATGGGACCCTCGACGGCGCAGCGCTGGGCCACCCTCCACACCGAGTTCATCTGGTTTAACCCGCACCTCCCTCCTCAGCCTCCGCACGGCTACGGGAGGCCGAGGATGCACATATTCTCAAACTGGGGGGTGGTGACCTACGGGGCGGGACTGCCGATCTCACAGGGAAACACTTTTGTCTCGTTTAAATCCGGCAAACTGGGCGGTCGCGCCGTTTACGACATAGTCCACGACAAGCCTTACTCTTGGGTGAACGATTGGAACAGTTTCAATCCGGGGCACGAGCACCCGGATCAGAATTCGTTCACGTTCGCGCCCAATGGACAGGTTTTTGTTTCGGAAGCACTTTACGGGCCAAAGTATAGCTATCTGAACAACGTTTTAGTTTTTGGTCCGTCTCCTACCAGCCAGTGCAACAGTCCGTGGGAGGGGCAGTTAGGGGAGTGCGCCAAGTGGTTGAGATGGACTGATGAAGGGGTTGGAGATACTCGGGGAGAAGTGATAGTCGCCTCTTCTCACAGAGACACTATGTTTGTAAGCGGAGAGGCTGTGAATGCTTACTCCCCCGCCATGAAACTCAAAAGTGTGTACCGCGCCCTAGTCCTTCTGAACTCCCAAACCCTTTTAGTCGTCGACCACGTTGAAAAGTTCCCGGACTCCCCCATAAATTCCTTCAGCGCTTTTTTCCACAACCTTGACATCGACTTCAAGTACGTCCCCTTTAAATTCATGGACAGGTATAACGGCGCCATGATGGATGTGTGGGACGCTCATTATAAAATGTTCTGGTTTGACACGCAGGGTCACAGTCCAGATACGAGAATACAAGAGGCGGAGCAGGCGGCCGAGTTTAAAAAGAGGTGGACACAATACGTCAACGTCACTTTTTCAATGACGAACAATATCGCTAGAGTCGCCTATATCATGCACGGCCCCTATGTCAAAGTGTCCAACTGTAGATTCATAGACAACAGCCACAACGGAGTCAGACTTTCCATAGTGATCAATAACACTGAAAATATTGTCTCTCTAGCAACCAACTATCGAGATATTGGAGCAAGGTTGAGTTATTTAGGATTTGGCGGGCATTGCAAAGTGGAAGACTCATACCAAGTCACGAGATTCGGCCTAGGAACGCAACTCATTCCGAAGCAAATAAGCAGCGATAATCAGCTGTTTGACTTTGTGTTCACAGTGAATGTTATAGCCGGGGTGGTCCTATGCGTAGCCGTGGGATTTCTCACCCTGCAGAGAAAGTTTTATGTGTGCTTCAGCAGACTTATGCGCTATGCCCTCCTTGGCGTCCTGCTCCTCTGGATTGCCGAGTTGTTATTTGTTTCGAATAGCTGCGATAAGCTCCTTTGCGGGGTCAAATGGAAAGGGACGGACCCGCAAAACGAAGTCAACAAGCAAATCAGGCAGTATGAACAACAGCGCCTGCCTCTCCCCAATGTCCTCATCACCGCTCTGCCAGGTTCTGGAGCGGAGATTCTCAAGCATCTTTTTTACAACAATTCCGATTTTGTTTACATCCGCGTTCCGACGGAGCACCTGGACATCCCGGAGACGGAATACGAATTTGACTCTTTGGTGGACGACTGCGAGTGGTCGAGGTCAGACGCTATTCAGGGGCGCTTTAAAATCATCCAAGGCTGGCTTCACTCACTAGTCTATGACATTAAACTCCACTTGCAAAACATTCAGCTAGTGGAGGATAGCAGAATCCCGAAAATGAAAAGTGTCAATATTGTAAGGGATAAAAAGAAACATTTTCGAAGACGAGAAGCGGCGTCGGAGTTGAGGGGAAAACTCAAAGCAAATTTAGACAGGGATGTGGAATATATTCGAGATTTGAGACGCCATGTCGCCGAGTACCCGAGCGCTCGCGTTGTACTCCATTTGCGAAGTGGAAGTTGGCCGTTCAAACTTCCTTTCATCCAGGAAGTTGTCGGACCTTCTTTGCGGACAATCTTTTTAGTGAGAGACCCCCGGGCGTGGATTTATCTCATGCTTTATAACAGCAAACCTAGCCTTTATTCGCTCAAGAACATCCCGCAACACCTTTCTTTGATATTCAAGGAGGATTCCGCCAGGGATGGGTGCCCAACTGTGGCGCCAGAGTTTAAACTAATCCGCAGGTTACTCTCCCGTTCCGAGACAAACCCCGTCATGATCCTCGCGCACCTGTGGCTAGCTCACACCGCGGCGGCGCTAAGGGTGAGCAGGACCATCCCCCAAGACTCTTACCTCCACGTGAGGTTCGAGGATTTGGTCAACTACCCCCAGGAAACAGCGGAGACTATTCATTCCTACCTGGGGGTGCCTCTGTCTCCCGCCGCCCTGAATCAACTCATGTTCACTACTTCGACGAATCTGTACAACTTGATGTACGAGGGGGACATTTCGCCGGCCAACATCAACGCGTGGAGAAGCAGCATGCCCCGAAAAGACATAAGGATGGTGGAGGACGTTTGCGGGGTGGTCATGAGGAGGCTGGGTTACTTGAGGTGATTTAACCGCTGCTGGTCAGCTCTGGGGCTCTTGTTTACTGTAGCTTTCAGTCTGTTACTTGGTTTATTTGCACTGACCTTGCATTTGAAGGTAGCATAACTGTCTTGGATGTATGTGGGTGTATGTGGTGCCGAACAACTGTATGGAGATAGATTTGTGCCAAAAATACAACATGAGTAATGGGTTTCTTTTCAATTGTTTTATTGCACAGTGATGCATTCAGTTAATACTATCAAGACTTAATATAACTTATTTTAAGAGATACACTTTAAAAGATTGTAAATAGATTTAATTTGGGTGTGCAATATGATTTAAAATAAATCAAAGTGAATATGATTTAGTGGTTGGACATATAAATGAACATTTGACATTCTTTTGGTGCAGTCCACTAGCCCAAATTTCAATATGGATAGGAAAAAATACAATAAAGTTTAAGGAAAAATATACTAATCACTAACTATGGGGTAATTGTATGCTAGTTTGTAGTTTTCAAGTTTTCGGTGGCATGAAAATATATGTACAAAATCATCTATTGCTGATAATGCTAATGAAGACAAATAACATGGCTGAAAAGCATGAAGAAGTATACTAACAAAGAAGCAATTAAGCACTTACTATGCCTTTTACTACACTTTATGCAGTCCTTAACTCAAGTGTTACTCAAAATAGACACTCTGTTTGGCTGTCCATTCATTCACAAATGCAAATTTACATTCATTAAACCCAGAGTTTTGTGTTCTTTCATTCACCCAACACACAAAACCTGCATATTTAGGCTGAGTTCTTTCTCAAACATTGTGATATGGTAATTCTAATGTGGTAAACCTAAGGATAAATGTTCTAAATGTTTATGCTAACTCCATACACTTTCACTAGAATAAATTGGGCGATTTCAGACCAGGAATTGCCAATCTCTACTGAGCTCTACTGGTAAAAAGTAGAAAAAATACAGCTTAATGACATCACAAGGTCGAACAGAGCATTTTGTACTTTGAAGTTTTTGAAAGACCAATAATAATGCACAATGGGCCATTACTGAAACGTGCCAATGAAACACAACACAACTCTGGGTTTTTTTTTTGAGGAGGTGATGATGTTCTAACATGGCTTAAAGCTCAGGAGAGTCAATTTTGCGTAATATAGGACGTTTATTGTTCGCAAATTATCTATTGGTGTCTATATCTAGAAGAAAAAGTGGCTAATTTAAGAGTTTTCCCTTCACATCACATCTTAGTTGTTCAACATTTGGCACACGTCTGTCTCCATGAGTCTGTAGCAGCTGTTATAGAGGACTATTTTACATTAAAATGAGTGGAGGTGGTGAGGGAGGACGAGAAGCACTTGTGTTATTATTTTTGTCCCTTGGTCGCCCTTCACACTTGTACTTGTAGCACTCTGTTATTGAGTGAGACCTGTGCTGGCATTGTGAATATAAAACATGGCTATTACAATGGGAAATGGAGGCTATATATTCTACGCAGCTTCCCTTATCTGGTTCTGTGTGGGTACGTGGGGAAATCTATTGGTTTTGCGATGATGTTTATGTTGGGATTTCAAAGTTTTACAGGTGCATAAGAAGAAAAAAAAAATCTGGGAAATATTTTCAAAGTGCACATATATAGAACGAGAAACAACAAATGTGTAACGGTGTATACAAAAAGCTTTAAATATTAAAATTGTTCTAAATTCATAAGGGTTCATCTAGTGATACTTTGCAGTGACATGACGCAGGGGGGTGGGGAAGGGGGTTCTGCATGTATGTCTATGGAGGAATGTTCAGCAGTTCCATTATGCTCACATTAGCGAACGTAACAAGTTTTTAGACTGTCCTAAAACTCAAGAAAAGATACAAAATGGTTTTAAACAAGATATTTTCACGGGCGTGGTTAGGTATTTGATTTTCGACAAAAATAAGTTTCGAGTGACTAACTGAAACCAGTTGTAGTTCCAACCAAGCCCGTTTTTTCTGGCCACATCGTGTTAAAACAAACTTCAGATTTAAGTCTAAGCCGAGCTTTTGACAGAGCAGAGCCTCTAGTTAGCATCCCAACCCCATGGAAAGTTGATGACATGAGCTGCAAAGTATCAATAGAGCTTGGTCACAGTACATCGTCAATCTTTTTAGATACTTTTTTTGAATTGCATTACGATTTTGACAATTTTGATTTCAATTTCTGTGTTTTTCCCTTTAAAATGTCAACTATGCTGCAATGTATAAAACACAAATTATTTCAACTGTGGTTTACCGTTAGTGCTACGAATGGATCTAAATGGGCCATGCGTTTGCAGCTTTCCACGTTTTAACTTAGCGTATTTTAACAGCGACTTTTTGATTGTATTTAGTCGTTAGCGCATTTTCGCCCCGAGCTAACTTCTACCGCGTAAACCCCAGTAGATCTTAAACCCTTTTGAAGAAGTGAAAGTAAAAAGTTAGGACTATTTATGGTTTCCAAAGACAAGCATCCCAAAGGATCACAAATGATTATTCCATCTCCCTCTGGCGATATTGAATTAAATGAGAGGACTGTGCTTAATAGGGATCAAAGTGGGGCGAGAAACTGTCACATTTTTACACATTTTGTCGTCAGTGTAATTTCCGAACAGACCCCGAAGCAACCAATCTGCAAACGCAACAACTTAGCATAGCCTGTTTTATTGCTATCTCCGCCACTTAAGACCTCAAGGGAACCGCAAATGGCACCAGCTCCCATTTAGATGCCTCGCTAATCAGATATACAATGACGTTTCGGGATTCTTGTCACGCAAATGTATGTTGACTTAAAGTTCCCGTATTACGCAATTTTCTGATCTATGTTATAACATTTCCTCATCGCAAACTTTCTCGGAGTTGCGTTTTGTTTCATTCGCACATGTTTAACACACAATCCCTGCATATTTAAGCCGAGTTCTTCTTTCAAACGGAAAACGCTGCTCCACCTTGTGATGTCATGCGGTAATACAGGAAGTGTTTTTAAACTCTATACACCTTTATTACAATGACAC
>JACN01103559.1:0-19722 GCA_000787155.1 Scartelaos histophorus | reverse complement strand
TAATAATAGTAAATAAATAAATAAATAATATCATGAGTTGAAAGTCATCACAGAGGCTAACCAGGTGCATGCTAACTAATATCCAGGCAAAGTAACTTAGTAATTTATAACATTTCAGAGACAAATTTACATAAAAGAATAAGCCTCGTGGTCTTTAGTTACCACAGAGCAGATTAGCCCCAAGCAAGCTCTTTCAAACTTTTAATATTAATTTATTTTGGAAAGTCTATGGGAAAAAGGAATGAGAAATGTACTTCCAGAATCAGGGGGTGAGTGGTCCCTGTTGAGCTCCATATAGAAGCTACAGTAAAGGACATTTTTACAGCTAAATATTGCCCCTAGTTTTTACTGCGCTGCATAATCAAGCTATAGTAAGGAAAGATCAAATCAATCAAAATAATGTTTACACGTCTACATCCACTCTGTTTTTATAACTAGTCCATAAAGGAGCATTGTAATGTCATTTTATGAACGTCATCATCGCACTGAAGTGTTAAAATAAAGTTTAATGCAGCAGTTTGAGTGTCCAAACCAAATATCAGCCAAAGCAGCAGAGTTAAAGGTCCTATATTTTGCAAAATTGACTTTTAAGCCACATTATAAGACATGTTATAATGCCGTTACTGCATCAAACATACCCAGACTTGTTTAGTTTCATTTTCACATGTTTAAATAACCCTTTATTATTAGTCTGTGCACATCTCTAAAGCTGAAAATGCTCTGTTCCACCTTGTGATGTCATGCAATGGTAGTTAACAGCTACATTTTATTTTTCATTCAGTAAAGGCAAAAAATCCCAAGGCTGAAATGATCCAAATGATTCTTGAGAAAGTGTTTGGAGTTTAAAAAAATGTTTCACCACATGACATCATAAGGTGGAACAGAGCGATTTATGTTTGAGAAAAGAGCTTAGATATGCAGAGTTTGAAAGAGAATGAAACAAAACGACTCCGGGTATGTTTGTGATCGGAAAACAGTGTAATATTTGACTTATAGGGCCGAGCAAAATCACAGCGACATCAAGGACAAAGTGGGCGGGACTTAACGTTGAAACTGAAACCTGTTCCTGACTCACGGTTTGAACTCACGTCCTTTAATATGACACACGGTCGTATAAATGTTAAGAGCCCGGTGGTGTGTGACAGGCTCGGAGGGGACAGCAGTGCGGGGTGCAGAGGGGGGAGGAGCTTCGTGGAGCGGCAGCAGGCGCGTGCAGATGGCCGACTCGCAGTGGATTGTGTTTAGATCTTTGTGATTAACACATTTCCAACATCCCCCGGAGAATCCTCGGCCAATATTAGCGACGCCGACGAGAACCGGACAATATCACGACGTAAAAAAGATACAGATTTGGACGTGGTGCTGCCCGTTAAGCTACTCCGAATCTGTTGTTGTTTTGAAATACATGATGATCGAATGTGTTGTGCTGGAATTTGACTTTCTCTGGAGTCAAATTAAAGCTGCGCTGTGTAACTTTTTGGTTGGGGGGTCCGTCACCTGCTTGTTTCAATGGAGATGTTCCACAGTATGACTTAAAACAGCTCCATTTTACTTGTATTCAATTAGAGCTGGTTTTACTGCTCAAAAATATGTAAAGAAACAAGCATTCTGACTGTGAATGGGTTGCTTTTTCACAAATCTGACCTGTAACAGCGCACTTTAGCTTTCTCTGATGTTCTAAACTGGTTTCATGCAGCCTGCGTAATTCCCTCTTTACCCCAGAATATTAAAAACTGCAGAGGGAAGTAAAACATAAGAGGAGCACCATCACCAATGAACAGGACAGATGGCTGATCGCTCTGCTGAAATGGCAGCTTTTGAACTCAAATATGCAGTGTTTCTTTCATCATAAAGCAGCCCTGTTTAATTTGTGGCTAAGGGTCCAGATCATGGCTCTCTAGACAATCTAATCTGGCTAGAGCACACTTTCCAAAGATTCAAATATATTCTCGTGTTTACCAGTTTAGATAGTTCTGGTTTAAGGGCCACTACGTAACTTTTGGGGGTTTTGGTCTTAATAACATTTCCATAGAGAAAAGCAGGTGGCACCTTTAAACCTGCTTTATTCTGTTAATTTATCTTGCTTCAGTAGTTGTTTAATTGTGATTTAGACCTGGTTAGTCCTGATTTAATTCTCGTTCAGTCTTAGCTGTGACCATAGACTGTATGTGTAGAACTGCTCCTGTCAGCCTCGTCACTTTGCTCTTAAAGTGCTTGTACCAACCCTCTCCACATGAGTATTCTGATATTTTTATTTTGCTATTTTGTCTGTAGATAAAGTCCTATTCCAAATATGAAACTCGGCTGCAAAGTCGTTTCTATAACTGCTAGAATTGGGGAGATTCATTTGAAGGTGGTGGGACATTACACTCTCTTAGTCCACTTTTTTAAACAGTCTACAGTTCAGTAGTTCAGTAGTTTGTAGTTCCCTACAAAAATATAGCAGTAGATAGAAATATATAATAAAATATACCTCATCAATTTGAGGGCCTTGCTATGATTTTTTAAATCTTAACAGCGAATATGAGTCACCAGCAACAGCAAGTCAACAAATGTCAGATACTATGTTCTTAACATGTGATGCTCAAATATTAAAACTTTACAAGTGTTCAACCGTAATGCCTCACTGTGACTGTGACGTCTCTGCTTATTCTCCATCTGCACTGTAACAAAAGACCAGGGGCCGGACATTAGCCCTGCTCAGAGCCGCACAGCAGCAGGGCCCCTGACACCAGCTGAACAACAGCCCTATTGAGGGGCCACACAAACGACTGGCAGAGCAGAGCAAACGTGTGCACTTGCCTCATACCAGGCTCCTGCTGCTCTCTGCCTCGCTGGGACTGGATGGGTCCAGGGATCTGCTTCTGTGGGAACACAGATATGATAAGATAAGAGATGTGAGCCTGTGTGTGGCAGGAGAACAGGGGCTCAGTCAGCCCCTCTTCACATGTTCTGTGGTGGCACTGGGCAGACACACAGTATGTGTGGGACAGTCCTCTTCACATGTGCTGTGGTGGGCACAGAGTATGTGCACACGCTTCCTGGCCCACTCAGCATTCCTGTTCCTCATGACCTGCTCCATAAGACTCCATAAGACTCCTCATGACCTGCTCCATAAGACTCCATAAGACTCCTCATGACCTGCTCCTCATGGAGCAGGTCATGAGGAGCAGGTCACTCAGAGCAGGTGACACCAGCTCAGCTTGTTTATGATACAAGATTAATGGATGGAGTGGTATGAAAATGTACAATATTTTAACTCCATTGTATCATGAATCACCAGTGATACCAACAGAGAACAAAAGTCAATATGACTCCAAACACTGCTGCACTAAACCAGATGTGAACCCCATTCATGGCTACTTCCAGTTTATTTTTTAAAATTGTGAAGGATTCTTGTTAATTCCTAATCTTAAAACCTTGGTCAGACTTGGTAAGCTCCACCAGGACATGGCCAGATCTCAGTTTAGTCAGACTGTCCTCAGCTGGACCTGCTCTGACCGAGCACAGATCTAATGTCCATCCAGACCAAAAGACATTTGGCTTTGATTTGACTCAAAATACTAGAATCTAGATCAGGCAAACTATGTCTGGGAGACAAATGCAGCCCTCAGACTAATGTACAGTATGTTGGCCCTCGGGAACAAATGACTGTAAGCATTTCACACCATCATAATCATGCTCCTCAGCACAGGCCCAGCAACTCATTTTCCTCAACCACTGATCTGACCCAGGAAATACTGTTAATAAGCAAACTAAACCAAAGCAGGCAAAACCAAAATACTTTTAGTGTAGAGGCACAATAAGATAGCTGAACATCCATGACCTTGAGGTGAACATTTTGTGTTAAAGCAGCAGTAGCTCCTGATTACTTAAAGATTGTGCCAACAGGACAATGGAGGTTTGACTTTGGTGCCCACTGACCAAATGTTTCAATAAAACCACCCACAAGTCTAGATCATTGATTGTCAGTGCCATGTGCAGATATTTATTGTCCAGCTGAAGAATGTTTAGTAGGCTGAGTTTGCACGTTAACATCTCTGTGTAACAAAGGGAGTCTGTCCCTGCTGTGGAACTTTTCTTGTCTCATGCATTGTTAAGTGAAGAGTGAGTCACCCAAAAGCAGCAGCCACTGTCCCACTGATGCCATGGACAGAGTGAGGACACTCTTCAGGGAATCCCTGTGTAAACAGGAGTCCAAGGAGCTCTGGAGAAGAGAAGGAGCATTCATAGTGTGGCTGTGTATATAATGAGTGCACAGCGTGCCATCCGCCCCACTCACATAAAGCATACGGCCTGAGCACGTCAGTGAGGGGCGGACTGCTATGTGCTCGCTTCTCTTTGAGCTGTGTAAACCCACTGCACCATCCTGCTGTGACTGACCCTATTGTGAGCACATCATGTACTCAAAATGTCTTCAAAATACACTTTCAAGTGACTTTGATAACAGCAGATCATGTTTATCAGTTGGCTCCACATAGTGTTTGTCCTGTTCACTGTTGACCCATGTGGTTCTGGGTTTGACCTCCGGGTCGCCCGGGCCTTTTCTCTGTTAAATGTTTCTTTGTGTCTGGGTGGGTTCTTCCGAGTTCTCCAGCTTCCTCCATCAACACAGAACAGTTAAAGTACTGGCCAAGCCTAGCTCAAGATGTGTGGTGTCCACTGCTCCTGGCACCAGCAGCATTGAAGGATGGGCCAAATGCAGAAGACACATTTCTTTAAGGTGAACAGTAAAGTGTATCTCAACCCCCAGTGTTTTGCTTTTTGATTCTCTGCACTGCTGCTCAAGCTCCAATGAGTGCTGCCAAAATGCAAGTCTATAAGTTCAGTCTTGTCATTTAAAAGTGATGAGGCACAGTCAGTATCACGCATGGACCACATGCACAGCACCTTACAATAAAGAAAATCTGATTAAAACTGGCCCCCATGATCTTCAGACTAGCTTTGCTCGGGCTAAGGCTGTGACTATCTGGTCAGAAATATTCAGAAGTGAATCCAAATAGAATATTTGTCCTGTGTTTCGTGGCCCTAAAGCGCTTCTTCTAATCTCACAGTTAATCAGACTGCAGCTCTGTCACTTATTCCTCGTCACGCTTCAGGGATGCAGATGCTTCTGAACAATCAGCTCGGCTAAATCAGGCCGTGACACCTTTTATGAGTCATTTCATTTGAAAAGTGAAATTACCCACATAAACAAGCACACTTTCACAGTGAGAGTGAGCAGCGCTGTGCAGAGGAGAGGAGCCTCATACTAAACGCTGCTGTTGTGACAGCAGAATGTGGAGGAATTTTTCCGGAACAGGCCTCGCTCACAGCTTGAGCTGAGCTGCTGCCTGTGACGAGGGCTGGTCCACCACAAGCTCAGGCCCCACCAAATACTCTGAGGAGCAGATGGTCCAAAAACATGACTGTTCAACCTCCCCCACATGGCACAGAGCTGAGATAAGCCTAGCTACACATGCACACACAATATACACACATTACACACACATTACACTCACTCACACAGGTACAAACAAACAGACAGAGACACACACTGCCAATATCCAGCTACAGTCTGTCCAAGAGCGGCACTGAGCTGCTCCACAAACACACACACACATACACACACACACACACATACACACACGCACACACACACACAAACACACACAAACATTACATCCCAGAAGAATCTCTCAGATCAGCTCTCATGTCCTCAGAATCTAGAGTGCACCACAGCACTAATGGACAAACACCTTGACCAGTGGCCACAGGGGGAGCTGCAGGACTTGCCCTGTAGTGCATTCATCACCTGAGGAGCCTGAGCAGAGAGAGGGGAAGGGGGGAAGGGGGGAAGAGGGGGCACCTGTGTCCTCTCCTGCTCACAGTGAGTTCACCTGGGGTCGTCTGCTGGTAGTTTTTGGAGGTTTTACATTTTTGCTTTGTTATTTCATTTATTTATTCATTATAATTCACAAATAGGATTTCTGATATGGCATGTGACCTGGCAGTCCCAGTGGGCAGATGGTAAACCACAGGCCCTCTCCCCACTACACCACTCAGCTTCCGCTCCAACTGAAGGAGACCACGAGCAGAGCCCCACCTGCCCCACAACAGCACTGTCCCTGAATGAACATTATATACACAGAACACTGAGGGACCCTGAAGACCTCTAAAACGTACAGTTTAGGTTAGGTTAGTCTTTTTTTGAAAGGACAATATAGAAAAAGGACAAAATAAATTGAATTGAAATGAATGTACAGCGATATAAAATGAATAACACCATGCTAGAAGAGTGTATTTTGGAGCTCATTATGATATATGTATCTTTCAATGAGTTGAGAGATTTGGGTACATTTGTTGTAATATGATCAGATTTGAGATGTGGATGGTAGAATAATTAACTTCTATGGCTAATTATAACATTATTTGTTGCAGCTCAGGCCTTTTAATGTTACTGTCTGTCTAATGCAGGTTTACTGGGATTATCCTGCATTATTGTTATAGTAGTGGGATAAAGTAGTTTCAATATTATAGTTTATTACAGTATAACTGTAGCAATATATTGTGTTTCAAAATCTGATATCGTGACTGGCCTGAAAAATCTTTGAGAGTCTTTGGCACAGATAACAAAGATGCCACAATAACAAAGTTTGAATCCCAAAATACCACCATAGATACTGTGAGAAACAATAATAGTGAAACTACCTTATGCCACGGATACAGTTAAAATAAATCAAGATGATCCTACTAAACCATTTTAAATAGACAGTATCATTAAAAGGCCTGAAATTAGTAAGAATTTAATCATAACTCAAATATTGGGATATGATCTCACAATAATATCATAGACATCACTAATACTCATTGCTTTGGTGCAGCAGTAGCTAAAAAAACAGAGGGAACTACATAGACCATAATCCTTTGCTCCATTTCGGTGGCGACTACATGAACAAATATTTGTTGTTATGTATGTTTAAATATTTATTCTTTGCCAAAGGTTTGTCGAGGCATGTTAAAAATGAAACAATAGTGCATTTCACAATTTTTCTTAGTTTCCACAGAATATTGCAATAAATATTGTACCTTGAGATGCCAATCATGAAAATATCATATACAGAGAGATTTGGATATTGGTGGATATCCTTGCAAATTAGCCATAGAAGTGATTTTTTATACTTAGACATAGAGGTTTTCCAAAAGGTCCTTTTATTACTTATTATTTGGGCACAGTAGCAGTAATAGCAGGAGAATGGTGTGAATATAATAAAGCATAATTATATAAAAACATATTTTTAAAGTAGCAAGTAAAAATAAAATATAGTAATACAGTATTGCACATATATCTCAGCTATATACAAGGAGTTGTAATGAAAAACAAAGCAAAGCAACACAGATGTTATGATGAGTGGCACAGAGGGGAGTGTTAGCATAGCCTCTGTCTCACACACACACGCACACACACACACTCACACACACACGATTATGCAGCTAGCTCATGCATGCATTCATACACACGCCAACACACTTCACAAATTTACATCACATCTGACCCTGCATCATAATCACTGAGAGGCTCATGTCAAGAGCTGCTTTAAAGCTTCATTGTGTCATTTTTCTGATGGAGGGTCTGTCAAATGCTTTTCTCCATGGAGATGTTACTGCTTTGTCTGGAATCACAGTCTGGTATTCAACATGTCTATCTTCATGGAGACTAGTGGTGTAAGTAAAAAGCATCTAAGTGATACAGAATATATCATGATACGATTCAGAACGTCTGAAGTAAAAAATCCATTAGTTCCATTTGTCGTTCTCATGATTATTTGATCCAGTTTTGTTCTCGTGAAGGTGTTTTAGATGATAATATTATAGACGACTCTTGATAAATCACAATACCATGTCCTTTGTTTTAGTTTAATATTGTGATATATTAATCGTGAAACGTGTCATATAAACAGATTCATGGCAGTCCACACTCCTAATGCAAACCTAATCAGACCACGTTACAGGTCAGATTTGTGGAGAGGCAATGCGGCCCACAGTCAGAATGCTTGTTTTCAAGGTATTTTTATTTTTTTGCTTTAATTTTACATTTATTTAACCAGGAGTTCCCATTGAGATTCAGAATCTCTGTTTCAGGAGAGATCTGGCCAAGGTAGCAGCAATATAATCAATACAAAACCATAAAATTACAAAGTATCACATTATTAAACCCTTTGCATCTCTCAAGAAAATGACTAAACATGCCTTGGTCACCAGACGTTTTGCAATTTTCTTGAACTTATGAAGTGACACAGTAGATTCCAATTTAAGGTCTTTCTGTAAATGCTAAAACTGTAATTGAATAAATGTAAGACAGAGCTGTTTAATGTCACACTGTGGAACATTCCAGGCAGAGCAACGACATCTCCATAGAAACAAGCAGGTGACGGACCCTCCACCAGAAGGGTTACATAATGCACCTTTAAATACTAATAGAGGGTTTCAGAGGAGCACATTTGATGAGCAGTGAGTCATTCACAGTGACACAGTGACGAGGTGTGACCTGTCGTCACAGGCTCAGTGTGGTCAACAAGGCCAGAGGGGAATCTGACATTCAGAAGTGAGCACAGGCAGAAACTCTGGGTGAGGTGAGTCGAATAAGAGAAGGGTCATAAATCAGTGAAAAGATTCAACATTTAAAATCAAACACAAAAGAATGAGAGTTGTTACTAGTAAAACCAAAAACTAAATCATTCTGGGTAGCATCAGTGTAGCTGAAATTAGACCTTAAGTCCAAGAGGTGAGCAGAGTAGTGAGAAACTGTAGAGTAGTAAAAGTAACATTGCTTCATAATAATATTAGTCAAGTAAAAGTACAAGTTCAAAGTTCAAGTAAAAAGTAGTGGTTGAAGTAAAGAGTACCAGGACATAACATCTGATGTATAATTTGAAGGACAAAACCTTAAATAATGCATAAATAAATATCTGGGGCGAAAAATAGAAAAACAAAATCATATCTGAAGGAGCAGAGCACGAAGCACAAATGTTTAAATCATTTTGCATTGTCGAGGTGAAGCTTTTGTTACTTGTAGACTTTGTTTGTATTTGTAGACTTTGTAAGAGTATTGTTACTTCAGTAAAAATATTACTCTAGTAGGAGTAAAAGTATGCGGCTAGAAAAGTCATCTGAAAAGTACAGATTCTTTGTAATGTTACTCAAGTAAATGCACTGAGTACTACCACTGCTAATACCAGAAGGATCTTAAAGAACTACACGTCAGCTTCAGATGCTTAAGTCAATACAACAAAACACAATTCTGTTTTACATATTTGAAACCACAATTTTGTCAATAAAGCTTCATTTTTCAAAACTCATATTTATCCCTGTTCTACCCTTTTTTGTGATTTTTCTGGCAACATTTCTGATTAACAATTTTACAATTTAAAGAGGTGAAGAAGAACTGACAAAAAGACTCAAATCTGAACTGACAAACGAATACAAGAACCACATTTCAGAACGTGTAACTACAGAAATAGTAGTTCGCAGTTTAAGATATTTTGTTGTTTAGAAATGATAGAACTTCAAAAATTCTTCTCAGTGATTTGCAAATGATGTCCATTCTGATTTCAGTTTCGATTCGAGCGTCATTATTTTCTCCATGGAGACGTTCTCAATTTCTCTGAATGCTTCACAATACGGTTTTGATGCTTCACAATACAGTTTTGAACCTTTCGATCTTCACGGAGACCAAACTAGACAAAGTTACAGGTCAGATCTGTGGAGAGGCGACCCACACACAGTCAGAATGTCGGTTTTTCTAGGTATTTTTGAGCTCTAAAACCAAATGGAATTGAATAAATGTAAAAGGTAAAGCTGTTTAATGGTAATACCGTCAGAGCAATGACGTCTCCATGGAAACAAGCAGGTGACGGACCCTCCAGCAGAAAAGTGACACAATGCGCCTTTATTCAGAGAAGCGTCCCTCACCTGCACTGCTGACCGGTCCTTGCGTAGCTCCTGTCCTCGCGGCCGTGCCCTCCGAACCCTCTATCTCCTCTCTGTACCAGGCCCCAGCGGTGTAGCTCCCCTCCCCATGCCCGTCTCCGTCTCACCCCCACCCTCCCCCACCCTTGGGCGCTGGCATTGTTCTCCGCAGATCTCAGCCATTCATAAATACAGAGCAGGGGCCACAAAGGAGACCAGTGTTCCCCCCCCTGGCCTGGCCCTGCTACTATGGGTGAGGCTCCGAGCTGCTTGTGTCTCTGCGCTGGGCGGCTCTGGGGTCTATCTGTTCCCACTGGACATTTGGAGTGGTCTTTTTGTGTATTTTCATGGGGGGCAGGAAGTGAGTCATGAGGTTAAATATGAAAAAAATGGAGCTGGAATTATCTCCGAAAGTGAAAATAAGGACAGAGAATGAGGCTCAATGTTTAGATCGGAATGTGAATAGTCCCAATATGCAAATGACAAAAACATGCAATTATTTAATGGGTCAAATACTTTTCTGCATAAAGATGTTATTGCTTTGTCTGGAAAGTTTCACAGTGTGACATTAAACTTTCAGATCTGTGGAGACCCCGCTCACAGTCAGAATGCTTGTTTTTCTAGGTATTTTTGAGCTCTAAAACCACCTGTAACGTACAGCTGTTTAAAGTCACACTGTGGAACATTTCAGGCAGAGCAATGACATGTCCATAGAAACAAGAAGGTGGCAGAACCCAAACCAACACAAGTGCACCTATAGTTCACCTTTAAATATGAAAATGAAGCTGTAATAGTCCAAATAAGGACACTGAATGAACCTGGAATGTTTAGGATGCATGGAGAATGTTCCAGAGTGTGGTTTTAACTTTTTATTTCCATGGAATTATGCAGACAATGTGCCACCTTCAGAAAGTACCACACCTGCTGTATTATATACCTGCTGCTAGATACTTTCAAACTGCTGTTTACAGCTGTATGTGCAGCTTTGGCCAGATTTGCCATAAAAGGTCAGAGACCAGATGAGAGGGAGGCAGGTTTAACACATCTGCCATCTACTGGTAATAATAATAATACACTCAAAAGCTTTGGTAACGTCACCACCAAACACACAGTTTTATTCTGAGTTTAGACGTCTGTAAACATGCTCTGAAATGCACTCTGAATGACAGTTGTTAATGTAATGTTTAAACAGACCAAACTCACAATTAAAACATGAATCAAGACTTCAGTCGTTATTTCTCTGCTTGTCAGATCAAAATGAGATCTTTATCAAACTTACTGCATTTCCATTGTTCACAGCATTTGTCTCCAGTTTGAGATCAGGTATTGTCATTAGGCAGAAACTAGAACTACAAAGTGCTCCTCTGTGTTTTTGAAGTTCATCTACCCACCACACCTAGTGTGAACATTGCAGCAGTGTTTTCAGTGTTTTTAGTGTTTATATAAAGAGCTTGAGTCCCTCCAAAGGGCCGCGGGTTCACATATTTTAAGATGTTATCCAGCTGAGTGACTGTCCAGGACTAATCTCTCATCTCTCTGCAGCTTAGATGTAAAATAGCAAAAGACCTTGACATAACCTTAAAGTTGCACTGTGTAACTTTCAGTGGAAGCTCTGTCACCTGTTTGTTTCCATGGAGATGTGCCTAGAATGTTCCACAGTTTGGCCATAGACTTAATCTCCAGGGAGAATTGCAAACCAAATCACAGGTTAGATTTGGAGACAAGTGGGTTGTGGATCCTCTACAGAGGCGCCTTTAACACACTGGCACAGCATTTGTCACTTGTCGACTTAGTCACAGTGGGAACCAAAACCTTTACTCAAGGAAAAGTACTGTTACTTATATATAAATATTAAATAAGAGAGAAGTATGCTGTTAAAAAGTACTCTGAAAAGTACAATTTCTTTATAACGTTATTCAAGCAAATGCAAGTAAATGTGACCAATACTATGGTATTTTACTAGGTACCCACTTTTCTAGGTATTTTGAGCTGTAAAACCTGTAATGTAGTAAATGTAAAGTAGAGCTGTTTAATGTCACACTGTGGAACATTCCAAGCAGAGCAATGAGATCTCCACAGAAACAAGCAGGTGATGGACCTCAACCAGAAAAGTTACACAATGCACCTTTAAAGTGTGTATGTGTAGATTCTTGACTTCATTTGGATAGATCATAACTATTATAAATATAAATTATAATTTTGCACAAATGCAAGATGCAATTTGCAAAGAAAAGTTGAAAAATGTGTAACAGGAAGTAGAGAGTTCATGCTAAGACAAATTCTGTCACAATTTACATCCATTTTACTGATTCTTTAAATACTAATCCGCCAATTGAAAAGCGTTTTCAATGTGTCTGGAAGTCTGGAATATTCCACAGTATAAATTAAACCTGCTGCACCTGTCACAAGAGACAAGCAGGTAACATTATGCTACAATACAGGTCAGATCTGTGGAGAGTCGCCCCTATTCACAGAAGGAATTATTGTATTTATGAGTGAAAGAAAGACCTGTAATGAATGAGTGCTAGATGGATGTGTTTAATGTCATACAATGGGACATTCTAGGCAATAGCATCTCCATGGAGACTAGCAGGTGACGGACCCTCCACCAGAAAAGTTGCACAGTGCATCTTAAACACATGTACTTAGTGTTAATAGTCTAACCCGTCATTGGCTCTGTAAAGATGCACTGTGTCACTTTTCTGGTAGAGGCTCTTTGGAGATGTTATTGCTTTGTCTGGAATGTTCCACAGTGTGACATTAAAGCTTTCTATTTTCATGTAGACCAAACCAGAGGAAGTTACGGGTTGGTATATTTTAACTATAAAACCACCTGTAATTTAAAAAAATATACACAGGTACACAGCAAAAAAAGGAGTGTTAAAATTAACTCTCACAGAATGAATTTTAACATTTTCTCAGGTTTTATGTGAGTTCAATCTGTCCTAGAGTTAATTTAACATTTTTGGAAATGTTAATGAAGTAACACTGGACCAAATTTCCTGTTTAACCCCAAAATCAAGAGTTAAATTAACGTAACGGATAATATTTTGTAGGATAATCTTGATTTTGCTAAACAACACACAGAGATGTTATATTTTTACACTTTATTTGAGCTAATTTAAGATGAAATTATGTATAAAACTGGTTCAAATTGGTTTTCTTTGGCGGGAGTTTGAAGTGGTGGGTGCCAAATTAACACTAAGGGAGTTGAATGAACAAATGAATGATATGGTTGAATTAAAACCCCAACTCAAACCCCCAATTAACGTTCAAATAGTTAAATATTTTACCCTGAAATGTTTAACCCTCAAGTTTTTTGCTGAGTGGAGCAGGGAGTCAAGGACATATCTATAGAAATAAGTAAAAGTTACACAGTGAACCTTTAAAAGTTACTCTCGGTGTATATCCGCTCTCAAAAATAGTGTTTTTTCTTGGCATCGCTCACTCTCTAAACACAACACAAAAGCAGATTCAGTACAGACAAAGCCACTCACTGATCATTAAATACATCTTCTATTTATAATGCAACTACTCCCAAAGACACGAGCGCCAAGAAGAGAGTCTGGCCTGCTCAGTATTTGCTTAGATAACAGTAAACTCCAGTACACCGATTGTTTTGGTTTCAAAGTATCCGCACTAGCTTAAAGTGCTATTTATAAAGATACACTGGAGAAATTAATTCATGTGCGTTGGTGCCTTAAAGGGCCCATATTGCACTATTTTCTGATCTGTTAGAATGTTGTTTCCTCATCAAAAACAGACCTGGAGTTGTGTTTTGTTTCATTCACACATGTTTAACACACAAACCCTGCAGATTTAGGTTCTTCTCTCAAACGGAAAATGCTTGGTTCCACCTTGTGATGTCATGTGGTAATACAGGAAGTGCTCCACTGTGTTTTAAAACCCGTACGACTTCACCCGTTACATCAGGATGATATCAGCAGTTGTTCATGTGAAAACTAAGACATCAGAAGGTGGAAAAGAGCATTTTGAGCTTTGGAGATGTAGACAGACTAACTCAAACATGTGTGTATGAAACAAAACACAACTCCAGGTGTGTTTTTGAACTCACAAGAATCAAATTTGCATAGTATAGGACCTTTAATCTACCAATTTATGTGTTAATTGACTCATAAGAAAGGAGAAGTTGATGAATAAGCGAGTGAGCTGTTAAAAGATTTGGTATGTTTTGGTGTTAATAACTAAAAATGCACATAAATCACAAGTTGACACATGAACTCCCCCTGCAGGTGTGGTCTTGTCAGTGCAGTTTGAGTCAGATACATAGAAATACATCGTCATTTTTGTCACGCCCGCTTTTTAGTCAAATAATCCACCAGCGGGACGTGTCTTTAGTCAGCTACAGTCCAAATAGAAAGTCTTTGTTTTAAAGCAATTTGTTCCCAGATTTAGCTCAAGTGACTCTTAAAGACACACTGTGGAGCTTTTCTAGAGGAGGGTTCGGCAAATGCTTTTCTCCGGTATCCATAGAGACCAAACCAGTCTAGGATAGAGTCAGATCTGTGGAGAGGCGACCCCATTCACAGTCAGAATGCGCGTTTTTCTACATATTTCTGAGCTATAAAACCACTAGTAATTTATTAAATGTAAGGTAGAGAGTGTTATAGTCACACCTTGACAGAGTGTATTTACCCACAAAACTATGCTACTTTTCCTGTTTAATTTTGACATGATTCCTGCTTTTTCTGAGTCAAAACCCTCTTGTTAACACGTGGCAGCTCTGGAGTCTGTGTAATGTCCAGAAAGCCCAGGCTGCTCAGACCTCTGAAGCTAAGCAAGGCCAGGGCTGGTTAGTACTTGTTTTGAATTCAAAAACAGGGAAGAAATAATCCCTAACCCCTGCTCTGGTTCATACTCCTGCTGTGTCCTTTGGCAAGACACTTCTCCCACCTTGTCTTGTATTAGTCATGTATGAGTGAATGAAATATTGATTGAATATGACCTTAGTGCTGGTAAAGGTTTGGTGAAAGGCGGTCGAGAAGACACAAACTGTACTTAACAGTGCACAGTGTAACTTTTGGAGGAAGGTGCAGTGTTGCCTGGAACGTAACAGTTTCACTCATTTATACCTGCAGAGAGAGCGGGAAGCACCAGAGAGCCAGGTTACATGTCAAATCTGTGATGAGGCGAGCCTATAAAAAACCGATGTTATTAAGTAAATGCAAGATGGACACACACCGGGACATTCAGGACAAAACAACATCTCCATGGAGACAAGCAGATGGCGGATCCTCCACCAGACAAGTTACAAAGTGCACCTTTAGTAAGAATAGCATAATAATATTACTTCATATTATATTATATTATAATAGTACAAATACAAAGTATGAATGGCTCATGAAAGAGTAAAAAAGCATTTGGGAAAATAACACAGCAAGAATAACTTTGGGACTGTGGGGACGTCATATCTGATGTATAAGTTACAGTAATTTGAAGGACTAAACTTTCAATAACACAGAGCTTGGTACAGGACAGACACAAATATGAGAGTAGAGTAGCCAAAAAATGTGCTCGAGTAAGAGTAATGTTACTTCAAGCAGAAGTACAAAGTAATGGTAAAGAAACTACTGTAGCAAGAGTAAATGTGGAGACATAACATCTGATTTATAATTTGAAGTTAATGTAATTAGAAGGACAAAACCTTATAAAACCTTAACCAACAATGCACAAAATGGATTTTTATAAAATGAAAAAAGAAAAAACCAAAACACTGAAAAACTAATATCTGAAAGAGCAGTGCAAGAAACACAAATACTGAAATCATTTCCTATTGTCAACATACATACAGATTATGTCACTTGTAGATTTACTCACAGTGGGGAAAGTAACAAAAACATCTATTCAAGTAAGAGTACTGTTACTTCAATAAAATACTACTCAAGTAGTAAAGGAGTAAAAGTATGCAGCAGAAAAGTACTTTGACAATTCTACAAAGCTACCAATCCACTTTATTTCTATAGCACATTATATGAACAAAGACTCTTTCCAAAGTTCAAGCATATAGATAAATAAATACATCTACAATTAAAACAAAACAAATAAATAAAACTGTGAATAGTCAGTGGAAGAAGCCCTCCATTTTGTTACTTAAGGAAAAGTACAGATACAGATGCTATGAAGTAAAAGTACTTTAAGAGTAAAGCATTGGCAGAGATTTTTAGAAAAATCAAAGCATCTAATGTACTGATTTTGAAAAAGAATTCAGCTGATTTTAAATGATTCAAATGTCTTCAGTTTTCTTGCTGCTCTTGTGTATTTAGTTTGCTCAAAGTTGGGAGGGAAACTGAAGTGAAGTGTCGGTCAAATGTTTTTCTCCATGGAAATGTTATTGGTTTGTCTGGAATGTTTCACAGTGTGGCATTAAATCTTTTTATCATCATGGAGACCAAACAGATCTGTGGAGACTCCGCTCACAGTCAGTGCATGTTTTTCGAGGCATTTTTGAGCAGCTTTCACCAATTTCACAAATGTAAGGTAAAGCTGTGTCATACTGTGGAACATTCTCGGCAGAGCGATGAATCTCCATAGGAACAAGCAGGTAATGGACCAGAAAAAGTTACACAATGCACCTTTATGTTTTATCATTTGGAAGTGCGTAACCTTCCACTACTGCAAACCCTGTACCTGTAGAGCCATGGGAATAAACGGATAAAACCAATAAAGCCACACAAATGTGAGTAAATGGAGCTGATAGTGTCCACCTCTGGTCAAAGTGTTTGGCTGCTCGCCCCCCTGCCCCCCCCCCTCACCTCCTCCACACAGCGGCCCTTGTGTGCGGTGGCCTTGTGGCACAGTCCGAGCCTGACACCGCACAACACTGGGAAGTCCATGCGCACACATAATTGTCTTTTAATCACAACAATCCCCTCCTCTGTGGCCCCACTCGTTTATCTCTGTCACCACGTTCCAACTTTTTTTCCGCACACTCCGAGTTCTGCGGGGCATCTGAGAGAGAGAGAGGTGTACCCGGAATGTGAGATCAGCGCTGGGGAAGAGGGACCGGAGGAGCAGGGGGGTAGTACCGGAGCTCCAGCCTGGCCCGGCCATCCCTGATTGGGTTTATTCTATACAAATAATGAGTCTGGTCTCCCTTGATTAGAGTTAGATTTCCAATGGTGGAACAACTGATGTAGTTTAATTCACTTAAGAAGCCAATAGGACGAAGACTGAGTAAACTTGGCTTTGTTTAATTGGATTGGGGAGATAAAGGTTGGTCTAATATGGACTTTTTTCAGTCGATAATGATTATACGATATTTACTTTGCTTTAAACAATGTCGATATCAGTATTTGAAAACCTATAGATGGGGTCACAAACTGTTATAGGTCCTATATGATGCAAAGTTGATTCCTGCGAGCTTTAAGTCATGTTAGACGCTGTTACCTCTTCAAAAACTCGTCTTTTTGACTCAAAATGCTCTGTTCCACCTTGTGATGTCGCGGAGAAGTAGTAGCAAACCTCTGAACTTTTGTTGTCAGTAAAGATTGGGATTTCCAGAGGTGAAAATATCTAAATGATTCAAGTGAAGGTGAATGGAGAATATAAGCGCAGTGGAGCACTTCCTGTATTACCACGTGACATCACAAGGTGCAACAGAAACACAACTAAAGAAACAATATTATAACATGGGCCTTTTAGTGATATTAAAACAAAAACATGACTGAGACTCACACATAAGAGAAAACGCTGACCAATATTCGTCGTAACATTTAATTTATAAAGTTTTGGAGATAAAATTAGCTCATACCACACCACAGAAAGAGCAGTGTGAGTTTTGGCTTACACAGTGTTTTTCCAATTATACCATAAGAACTCGGGACATCCAAGACTCACTCCAAGACAAATAAGCATCACGTGGGAGCCGTTTGGACCGTGGACCCATTGGAAATACGTATCATATCATCGGCGAAATCCTGTTGTATTAGTAACGTTAGAGTGTGTTAGTATTTCTCACTCCCCTGTTGTCCAAATGTCTATTAAATAAATAAGCACTATGAGATCAATGGAGCCGATCCCGAGAACACATGGTCCACTACTTCAAAAATATATCTAAGTCAGGTTTGCTTTTGGTTAAAAAACAACAGTATTCACTTTTTCCCTCCCGAGAACACATGGTCCACTACTTCAATATATATTTAAGTCAGGTTTGCTTTCCATAAAAATAGACTGAAATAAAAGTGTGTTTATTAATTATGGGTTTTTACGTGCAGTGAAAATCATGGACATAAATAAATGGAGCTAACCTGCTAACCCGAGAAATAGAAGTGAACATGCTTCCGGCTTTTACTGACCCTGACTCCCATTGATTTACATTGTAATATTGTCAATGTTCAGATTAATCCGCTCTACAAGATCCTGGTGTTTTCATTTTGCTATTTTGTCTGTAAATAAATTCCTATTTCTCATGTACAGCCTGGCTCCAAATTCACCCCTATAACCGTTAGCATCCTGAGCTTCATTTGACTGGAGCCGAACGCTGTAGGTGACATCACACACACCTTAGTCCACTTCTTTATACGGTCTACGGTCCTCACTCAGAATGGGCTTGCATCTCCACAAACCTGATTTATTTGTCCTGGTGGAGTGTCTCTTCCTGCTTGTTTCTACGGAAATGTTGTTCCTTTGGCTATAATATCCCACAGTATGGCATAAAACTGATCTATCTCCATGGAGATCTCTGAAGTATCGTTTTAACTTTCCATTTTCATGAAATTATGCAGATGACTTTTCTCCACCAGGAAGTTCCATGCTACTTTAAGACAAAAACTTGTTTACAGCTACAGTTATGCATGGGTTTCAGCTTCCTCTTGTATGCAGCAGTTTGGAGGATTTTTCCCATTAAAAATATATAATAAGTTGTTAATTCCCATTGCAAATGTCTAAATAATTTTCCATGATTCTGAAACCCAGCAATATTACAGAAAGTTGAACACTCGTCTAATTTAAATTGTAACAACCCCCCCATGCATTTTAATTCTCTTTTGATACCACAACTATTCCAACTATCTTCAAGGGAAGGAAAACTGTAGTAACTGTCCAGTATAAATATGACTTTGTTGTGAATCGGAGACTTGTTGGGAGAGCTGGACAGTGGTTGGAGATGGACAAAAGTGGACATTGTTGGGACACGCATATGGGTGGGGTGTGGGTGCTGGACAGGGACAGAACAACAGCCTGAGAATAGCACCATTGTCTCCGCACACTTGAAATGCACCAAGGAACAAGAAAATGTGAGCAAAGCGAGCTGTAGTGACGCATGTGTTTTGTTTTGAATTAGAAATGATTCAACTGAACTAAAATGATGATGATTTGTAATGTGTAATATGGACTCCTCTGCCTGCGTTCTTTCAGATCTGATTCATAAAACATCTACATATCCAATGTGACCTAGTTCCTCTAAGAATCAAATTTCATAATAAAACACAATAATAAAAGAAGTGAAGTTTTAGTAGTAGTAGCCAAATACACAAGAATAGACCACAACCAATTCATTACAGCGCCACAAAATATGTAGAAAGTGACTCCAAGACCACACTCGATGTTATTCGTGGCTTTCAGGTTCGTGTTCAACGCAACATCTGGAGGACTTTTCCCATTCAAAAGATGTAATACTCATTTAAATTGTTTATCGCTATGGCAACAGTCCTAATATCATTCATTCATTCATTCATAAACTGGTCTCTTTTGGCACTCTTTTGTACATGCTAAAATGAAAAAGTCCTCAATAAAATAAAAATACAAATAAAATAA
>KN500855.1:20382-39313 GCA_000787155.1 Scartelaos histophorus | reverse complement strand
CGGGACCAAAGTTTTTTGAAAATATTCTCTTTGGCCATTTTATGAATATCCTCGTCTGATATGTCTCCTGATAAAGCTTCTCTGAGGCGTGCCTCCTCTCGCTCTATTTGTTCACCAGTTTTCTTCAGCAGGTCATTGGTGTAGTACTCTCCTCCATTGTCTGCCACAGTTTGGTTGATGGTCTTGAGCAGTTCTCTGACCTGGTATTGGTTGTTTCTGTATTCATCTTCACTGTTCTTCCAGTATTTATTATCAAAGATGTGGCAGCGACCTCCACATTTCTGCACTAAGTCGTTCAGGGCCTGATTCTGACTCACCCACTCTTCAATCCTCATCCCCTCTGGGAGGTCATCTCCTCGAGTGAACACCACTGTGGTGTACTTCAGAGCCTCTTCAGTGAAATACTCCAGTATCATTTTTACAACAGCCATCTCTTGCACCGTGTATTTCTCTATCTTCAGCACAAGCAGGAAGGCATGGGGTCCAGGGGCACACTCTGTGATGCATTTCACAAACTCAGGGGTCATGTTGGTGTCTTTTGGGTTTGTGTCAAAAAGGCCTGGAGTGTCGACGAGGTGGATATCATGTCCACTGACATTCCTTGTTTCAGACTGACATACATCTGTCTCAGAGTTTGGACCACTGTTTTCTACAAAAATCTTCTCATCAAATATTGTGTTGGCAAGGCTACTTTTTCCTGATCCAGTTTTTCCCATCAATGCAATCCTCCTCCTTGTCCCTGGAAATATAATTTGGAGCATTTGAAACAAACATTTTCAAAAGGGTTGTACTTTTATTTTTTTTAAAGCCTTACTTACCGGTACTTGTCATAGAGATCATTTTGCTTAAGCGTCTTCAATACTTTCCTCTTTCCTTTAGTTGTTATGTTACAAGACTGTTTATACTGGGTTGACTTCCCTTTGTCAGAAAAAGGGTTGTGGTAGGGTAGGTAGAAGCAGTCCAGCAGAAGTGAAACAACTATAACAACTAAGACAAAAGAGTCTTTGACAGAAGTACATGGGTCGCACCTGTGGTCAGAAAATGCTGCTGAGCATGCATGTAGGTGTCATTGCAATGTGTCAATGTGGTTGTCTGTTCATGATGTAAATGTTTCCTGTTTCCTGTCAAAATCCACTCTGATATAACTACATCAGATACATTTAAGAAAACATTTGAGATTTACTTTATATTTATAAACTGCAGAGATGCACAGATGAGCAAAAAAAAAAAAAATTAATAATAATAATTTCATTAATGTTGAGTCCATTTAATTGTAAAACGAATAGCTTTTGGGCATCTGTGTTGATATAAAAGTAGATAGCTGTGAGATGAAGAAAGGGAATGGTGGGACGCTCCTGGGCGTGTAGCGCGTGAAGTTTCATCAAATCATATCGGGTCCAAGCACGTCTCAGTTAACCGTCAGTGCACGTGTTTGACAGCTCTGCACTTCCAGTCATAAGTTTAGGCTATGTAGTCAGTGAAGGAGGGTGAAGGCAGCTGTAGTTGCCTTTTTTCGTTGGTTGACCATTCGTCCGGATTTCGGCCGGACAGTCCGGTTTTAAAGTCGTCTGTC
Organism: Scartelaos histophorus; assembly: GCA_000787155.1. NCBI lineage: Eukaryota > Metazoa > Chordata > Actinopteri > Gobiiformes > Gobiidae > Scartelaos > Scartelaos histophorus. Next base: position 37,740 of record KN500855.1, on the reverse strand, counting down.
CAAATCTCTGTAACGCGTGCTCATTTCTATCTCCATAAAATGGAGATAGATCTGTAAAATACATTGATATATATGTGCCAAAATAACTGCAAAATGCAAATAAATGTCTTTATGGGCTGTGGCCTCACTTTTGGGTGTAAGTGCTCTAATTTTCAGAGCCATGCTGGTGGTCACCCTACTTTTTCGCCTTCACCCGCCTTGTAAGACACATGCAGCAGCCTTGTTCTTATGATATTACTGGTGTCGTAGGGCCATAGATCCATTCATGGGGTGCATGGATTTATTAAAATGGGTAATGGGTTCATCTGTTGCCGCGTTCGGCCTTCATAATCAAATTAGGGCAGAGACTGATCCTCTTTCAAACCGCAGAAACTGTTTACGTTTTATATTTTTATCATATTCTACTGTTTAAGTAATTCTAAACCACTATAAATTACATTTGTTTAGATATCTAATCACAACAGCACAATAACCCTGCTTTCTGGGCCCCCAAAACCTCCAAAAATAAAAACAACCCTTCCTTTCTAAATTGTGGGCAGATTTATCATACTTAAATATTTCAGATCATCAAACCAGTAGGCTTTATTTGAAGTAAAACATATGAATAGATACTGTTTAAATAGTAGCTTACATGACAGAACTTGCAGTGAAGAATGAATTTAAAAAAAATTGCAAAGGAGAACTTTGGGGTACAACATCAACTTTTGGGAATTCATCTTGAAAAGCCTCATGTGTTTAAAAGACAGAAAAAGTACAGGGGCCCCTGTTGATTTTTTTTGCACAGTATCCATGGTACAGTCTTTCAGTACAATGAGAAGTGTGATGATTGGTCTGAAGGAGTTACAGTGCACTCTTGTGGTTGCAGTACGAACCAGCAGTTGCAGTCTCACATGATATGACATAGTAAAAGAATTGTTTTTACAATGTTAACATAATGATGGATGTCAATACTACACCTACCTTACCCCCAGTGTTTCATAAAGTGTGCTACATTAACCACTGGCGGTACACATGCTCCTTCAGGTGGCACTTGAACAGTTCTTCAGTATGCAGATTTGCCTTTTTAAGTTTTAATTTTATATAATCCTGTAGTTTTTTTTGTTTTGTTTTTTTACAACTACAGTGGAAATTCAGTGGTCTCAGTTTTACTGACCTGTGCCAAGGTGGTCACAGAGCTACAGACTCTACTGCATCATGTGCTACTCTCACTAATACCACCACTACTCTTACCTCAAATACTTAACTCTTCTACTACGAATACTACTACCATCACAATGCAACTTCACAAACTCAGAAGTACAATTGTAGAAGGACAGGTTTCAACAGCCAAAGAGACGTTCCTATTTCAAATGAAATCATTATTAACAACTAAATATTAAATGTGATAACTGTGATACATGTTTATGTCATCTGTCTTGGCCTCAAGTCTGGGTCAGGCTGTGTATTTTTAATGTGATTTTAAGGTAAGGATACACAGTAACGCTGACTCTACTGTGAAGAGAACATGTGATGCATTCAGCTCACACCTAAAACTCCTAAGAATCACTTCATTCAAACATAATTGGGATTAGCTGCATCTGTTTTGCAGAAGAACTAAAGATTAATAGGCCACTGTTTTGCCATTAGAACTATAACTTGCTGGCTGTGTGCTAATGCTTAATTGGTTGCGATTCCAGGCTGATCTGCAAAAAGTGAAAATAAATAATAAAATCGTCATTATCATGATCATATATATCAGCCACTTTTGAGTTTAAAAGGGGATCATAGCTATGTGGCAACATAATGTCCGTAATGCAATATTTATCAGTCAAATGAACATTAAAATGTTTCACATTTGAAAGTGTTTCAGTAAAATATTTAAAATAAGATTATACATCTAAAGCTCCTCTGTTACTGTTTAGCTGATATAGCCCCATTAAGTTTTAATACTCTTAACATTATTACGACTTCTTTTAATCAACGGGAAATTGGTATGGACCACGGCAGAAAGGACAGGGTCACATAGCTTGAGTTGACTTTGGGAGTGATTTGAGAGTGTAATCTTCCATTTTATATATATATCTGATCTCATTAGTTTGAAATATTTTGGCATAGTTTGTCTATAGTTGACCAAAAATGTATTTAGCTGAGTCACAAGCTGCTGCAAACACAGTGATCAAGATAAGCAGGTTGAGTGCACCCACATTACACAATGTAGTGGGACATTGATCCTGAGGCATCTCTCAAATTAACAACACATTTGTCTCACATTGAAGTTGATAAAATGTGCATCAACAGTGTCACCTCAAAGTGGACCCTTTTGGGAGAGGGAATACATTTTGAAGTTGGCTCATGAAAACTGAAAGAGCTGAATGAGACAAAACTAAAAGAGTTCTGCCCTAAAATGAATTCGACCATTTGGCCATTAGATTGAAATTCTGCCACTTTTACGACCTGTTTATGAAACTTATAGTCCTAGGTTTTAGGGCCACATGAGCTCACACTGCACATTGCACATGCTATAGTAAGCTGCTGCCTTATTTAAAAAAAAAAAACAAAAACAAAAAAAACTATCCATGGAACAATCTTTTAGTACAGTCAGTGAGAAAATAACTTTTAATCAGTCTGAAGGAGATAGTGTCCCCTTGTGGTTAGAGTCTGAAACAACACTTTCAGCCTGATTTATATATATTATTTCTTTTTATATTTTAGACCTATTGTCTATCATATTCTAAATGAACATTTTTCAAAAAACAGCTATTTATTCCTTGGGTCATTTTGGAAAAAGATAATTATTTTTCTATAGCCATGGTGACCAAAACATGTCTGCATCTACAGCTACATCACCAGCCTCCTCCACTCTGTAATCCCATAATCTGTCGCAGTCTGACTCACCTGTGGCCTACATGTACTTCCTTTGTGTCTATTATTGCTAATCAAAACTACACAGTTCACACACAGCCAACCCATCAACAAATGTGTTCCCTAAATGTGATATAAAATGTAGAAATAAAAAAGCTACTCTCTTTAACATGTTTTATAGCTAACTATGAATATGAAGCATGAAAAAAAGTTAAAAAGAAACATTATAAGTATTTTCAAAATCTTTCTATATAGTGCATTTCAGACAGGTGTGTGGGCAGTGTTGTGGTCACCCAGTGTGCCAGTTAATCTACCCGTCTCATCTCCAAAGCCTTACTGTAAACCACTCTGATAGCAACAGGATGGACATATGGAGCAGGCTAATCCACAGATAGCCTGACCTGTCACCTGCACCGGTGGATTAGAACGGACCACTCCAACACTCCCACCACAATACTGTCAAAAGAAACACATACTGACACCCATTGCAAATAAAAAGCGGGAAATGTTTTGGCAAAATTTTGTGATTTACAGAATACTGGAACTAACTGCATACCACTAGAATCGCAAATGTGGACTATAGATGCCATTTTGTGCCATAACCTTTTTTTGCAATCCTTCTGCCTAATAAGAAGGGCTGACTCTAAGGAATGCTGTTAAACTGGGGGAACATTCTGTGACATAATTGGCTGCCAACTTTTTCACAAAATCTGGCAAAAAGGGGAGGCGTCTACTCTGCTGTATTGTGTGTGGTGGACCTCGACTCAGTCATACCCGCAGTTAAAAAAATCTACATACAAGCATATACAAGCGATATTCTGGGAGCCTGAAAACAATTTGAAATTCAGGGTAGAGTCACTGTTCCTCCTACATTTTGAGAAAGGCCAACAGTGTATCCAAAATGAAAAACTGAAATAAATATTGAGAATTTTGTCAACCCTAAATTAAACATATTGCTATAAGATCTGTAGTTGGGCCTATACTTGTAGAGACCACCATGTGTGCCAATGGATTATGTTTTCACTGCAGATTAGATGCAGATTAATGAGATTAGCTTCAACAATACACACTTTTAATTCGGAAAAGTGAACAGGAGTCCCACAGGAGCTGCTTTTCGACAGCCTGATACAAAGTCAGATCCAGACAAGTTCCAGACAAGAGGTAAATACATTTCTATTTGATTTAAAACATACTACTACTACTATTACTATGACTACAAGTACTCCTATGCCATGTTGAGAATTATATAATATCAGAAGAGCTGGTCAGTAACATTATTAGGCTCATATCTGTTCATGTCCTTGGGCTAATCCTCCCCTCTGTCTCCTCCTCACTGCTGCACTGGATAACGTTCTCATATCCAAACAGAAGTGAAGCCATAGACCTACAGGGACCGGATTAACTGAGGATTTATACAGCAGCACACTTCACACATACAAGAGGGCTAATAGAGTGTATATTGGTAATGAACCTAGAATGCATGTTATACTACAAAATTAGGTGAAAACTACAAATTACAAGTGAGACAATGTTAAGAAGTATAAGGAACATATGAAGTGACCAATAACCACTGCAAGGTCTTAAATTGTCATAATGCTAAAAGCTCTTTATGCTTCATTTCCAAGATAATACACAGATTTTTTAATTAGGCATTATTTATCAGAAATACCAAATACTTTGAATGGAATGTTTCACACACGCTTTAACATTAAACAGCTGCCATGGCAAGTTATCTGTGGTTAAACAAGCCTGCTCACTGTAAGGATATTTTTCAGCAATAAAAACACCGCAGCTGAAATGTGACACAGTGAGGCTTTAAGGAGTGCAATGTTTTTGTCTTATTTCCCTTCACTCATTTTGGATTATAGTTTATTGCCTCAACGTTGTCATTTTAAGCCCATATTTGGCCAAGTACACATTTTTCACCTCTGATGTCATCCATTTGCATGACAAGAGCCTGAGATGCGCTACATTCCAGAGTTTATTTTTTTCCCAGCGGTACCAGCAGCAGTAGCGGTAGGGCCCGGGCAGGTTGATGTGGAGCACGGTATTCTGATGCAAAGTGCCTCCGTCTGATGAAGACTTAATAGAAGGTGCTCTTTTATAAGTCGCTGGTCTATTGAGAGAGGGCCCCACAAGAGCTGCACTCAGGGGCAGCAACCGACGCAAGACCTATTCAGTGTGTAAGAGCCCCCGCACATACCCCCTCCATCCTACACGTACGCAAAGCAAGAAGCGTTTGGGGCCGATTCAACCATGAAAAAAAAATACAATTTTAAAAATGAATGGGGTAAAAAGAGCAGACAAGTTTTTGAATGGGGCTTTGGATGTCTGGGCCTGAACACTGTTAGTAGTAAGTAAGAAAAGATAGGATGGAGAGGCTGAGAGGCTGATAGTTCTGCTGCTACGATGGAGATGGGGCAAAGGAGGTTTACAGCTGAAAGAGTGGGATGGGAGAGCATTTATAGAGCTGTTACCCACCCTTGGGCTCTCAGATTTAAAACCATTAGGTTCAAAATCATCAGGTCTACCATGCTGCTCAATAAGGACTACTGTTGCACCTTAATTGCCTTTTAATCTATGTTTTATGCCGAGGGATATTACAGATTTAGACTATTTTTAGCTCAACTTGTGTAGTTCTTGTAACATTGTATGCCGTGTCTGTGTTGTCCTTATTGTGTGTTCTGCAGATGTCAACACTTTGCCCAAGACAAATTTCCCTCTGGGACAATAAAGTATATTTGATTTGATGATATGACTTGGGACTACCACAAATAACACAGTTTGCAACTCACTGAAGAATAGGCTAAATGGATAAAGACCTATGAATTATTTAATTATCTGCCTATTCATAACAGCCAATTAACTTTAAGATTCTTAATGAGAATTTGTAACACTAATGTTTGCCATATACCCATTGTTATAAGATAGTGTTGGCATGGATTAAGCATTTTCATCTAGGATCACCTCCCGTATCGCCTCCATCTGTGGTTTGCCTTAATTAGCTGAATTTTGAGAATCTACTGCTGCAGAATTTCCCACAGGCCAGGTGTAGAGCTTAAGGCATATGGACTCATCCATGTGCCTATAAACTATAACCTGCAGTAATATAATGACTGGAAATGATGTTGATGGTGGTAAATTATATTGATGTTATCATAGATGTTAATAAAGTTTCAATACATATTTCTTTTTGCCCAGTATTAGGCAGGAGGGTGTGAAGAGTGAGGGGAGACATTCATCAAATTGTCTGCCAAGGCTGCTGAATTATTTGTGTAACTTGTTTTAAATTGAACCTTCCATATTTTTGGGGGCTTGTTGTGCCTTTATTTATTATTTACCCATTTAAATCCGAGTCAGTGCTAAGTGATTTTTCAAAAATAATTTTAGCACATTTTTTGAAACTTGGTTTGATCATTTGATTCATGGCTGATTATTTGGAATATTTCTCTTCAGTTCAAAGTGCTTTCCAGACATGCAACAGAATGCAGACATATTGTACACAACAAAGCAAAAATTTTTCAGGTAAAATTTTGCATCTGTAAAGTATGAACCCAGTGTCAGACTGCACTACACCAATGACTTTGTGTGGTCACTGAAGGACTAATGCTTCTGACCTGCTCTGACAAATGAATGAAAGTGTACAGGTCTGACAGGTTTGATGGTAAAACTGGCTTTGGAGGATTATTAGTTATTAATTATTATTGATTGATCTGAGATAACATTTTTTTTAACTAACATTTTGAGTGGGCTGTTTTGTAAATGTCAATTTTCGGTAGATAAACGTGCCAAAGTCACTGAAAAAAAAACAAAAAAACAACAAAAACCTGTAATAACAAAAACAGTATAAACCCCGCCCCTCTGAGTCACGTGACGCCTGCTGCTGCCTCTCGCGCTCTCCGCTCCACCATCGGTCCAGTCCAGCCTCCAGCGGACCCTGACCGGAGGAGAGCGCGAAGAGACGGCTTTCTGGACGCTGGGCTCCCGCAGGAAACGTACTGAATCCGGGGCCAGCGGATTGGACGGCTACTTGTTGATTTAACGCGTGTCTTTTGCCTAAGACGCTGAAGTTTGCTGGAAATACGCCAGCGGTGGGAGAAGTAGCGGTCTACATCCAAACAGAATCCCGCGGAGAGGGCGACAGCGGCGGGTCAGTGTGTGAGTATGTTACCGGGGTTACGCACGATCAACAGAGGTGGACCTAAAAGAGGGGAGACTTACAGACAACAAATCCACCCCACCTTTTGAATGCAAGTTTACGTTTGAGAAGCTTACACTAAAATATAAGACTACTCCTATTGTTTATGTATGTCAGTCTAACCTAATTAGTAGATTGTACTGGGTAATGAAAAGTAGGCCATGTACTAATGTAATTATCCTACAACTTTGAGGAAAACTGAAGACTAATAGAAATCGTACTATTAGGCCACATGCTTTTAATCCTGGCTGCCATCTACCTTACAACTAATCTAAAGAATACTGTTTTTTTGCAGTTTTTTTCCCTCAAGGTACATATGGGAACACTGAACAGACTATTCTACTAGCAGTTTGGTAGACCCTCCTTTGTCCCTGTAAAAAGGCTGTGTTAAATTTTAATGCAGGCTTGTGATGTAAAAGTCCATTGTGGTGGAGATAGAGGTTTTCCATGTAATCCAGTCTGGAGTGCACATGTTGGCTGTTGCTGTCCAGATGAATGTATATCGCAGAAGCAACCATGCACTTGTCCTTCTACACTATTGATAAACTGTGGATACAGAAAGTGTCCATTTAAAATCAGATCCAAAACTTAATTTTGCTTGGTAAATGTAGGTAAATAACACCTTATACCACTTAAAGATAAGTTTAATGTCTGTCAGTTGCAGTTCTCAAGCTTTTTCTTTTTTTTTGGTGCTTTCTTGATGATCAGTCTAGTAGTCAGTCTGTTCTGGTCAATATTTAAGCTATTTTTGTGGTGGAAGATTTGCCACCTGCTTGTCTCTATTGAAATGTTATTGCTTTGTCTATAATGTTCCACAGTGTAGCTATCAGACAAGCAGGTTACAGCACTACGCCATATTACAATTCAGATCTGTGGAGAGTTGCCTCTATTCAGGAAGGAAATATTGTATTTTTGAGCAGTAGGAGCACCTTAAGTGAATCAAAGCTAGGTGGATATGGTTAATGTCATACCATGGAACATTTCAGGGTAATCAATAGCATCTCCATGGAGACAAGTAGGTAGTGGACCCTCTACGAGAAAAGTTGCGCAGTGCACCTTTGAATCTCTATGTAAGTGTATGGCTGTTATGTGCACTCTCTGGACACACTCAGGCTTGTGTCTGCTTTTCCCCTGAGCCAATAAGGTCATCTGATTAGCTCAATCCCTCTCGCCCCCTCACAGACAAGTACCATACACTTCTACTGCGCCTGACGTCACTTCACCTCTCCACAACCCTCTCCAGTTTGCAATTGTTCCTATAATTTCATGTTGTATTGAGAATCCAGTTTTACGGCGTGCTCACAAGCTTTTCAAGGTTAAGGATGATTTTGAGATGGAGTCAAATTTGTATTTTCTAAAATTTTTGTAACATTAAATTGGTTTAACAGAAACTGTGTTAAAACAACATTCCATATAAATTTGACCGTTCACTGCTGCGTATTGTCCAGATTCTCCTGGACACAAGACTTCACCTAGATAACTCTCTCCACTGGTCATCCATGCATCACATACACACAGAGGCTGCTGAACTAATTAAAGTCAACAAATCTTTTACCCAAGTAACCCCAACATTCATTTATAAGTGGCTTGAGTTCAGAGGAAGTGGACTAAGTCATCCGTCAATTCTTGTGCCTAGTGAAGCATACTGAGCTCCCAAAATACAACTGACTAAAGTGCACTGCGGCAAGTTATTCAAAGAATCTTCTTTAAGGTCAGTTCATTGAAGGTGGACGCCAATTCTGTAAACTACACAAACAAGAAAATCACATATTTGCAAGTATTTGGTTTCTAATTTTGTAGACTATTAGACTATTGCACAAATCCTTAAAAATGTATCACCTTCATCGACAAGTTCTGATCATTTTGGTGCCTAACAAAATTCAAATGTGCTATAGTAAAACAGCATTATTGAATTATAGACAATAAATGCTTGACTTGTTTCATCATGAGGTATAGTTATTTCTCTAGATTTTTGAGGAGAAGAATGAAAAGGTGGAAGCAGCAGTGGTAAACTGTGCTCTTATCAGCTCCATTTATTCTGAATCCCCTGCGGGCTGCTCTGTGGAGAGATAGGGACATTTCACACATGAATCACTTTGGGACGAGAGCAGGGGACACGCAGGGACACACGTCAAACTCTTCGCCACTCAACTATTCCTAACTCCTTTGTTTACATTTTCTGAATCAATTAATATCCCTAGCAGCAATAGTGGTTTTTAATCACCAGTGGTTTTTTTCTGTAATTATCTAGCCATAACCCTGAGGAACCATAATAAGAGAAAAAACACAACCTATGAAATGGCAATTCTATAATGGACACCTAACCTTTAACTTTTGTGGTACATTCATAACATGCTATTTCAGAGTGAAATACTGTAATTTGAGTTGGAAAGAGTAAAACTGTGGGTAAACATGTGTCATCTGAGGTAGCTCTGATGGAGAACTGTATCCAGGGATTAGCCAGCTCTAGGCTAATGAAACTTGGAATACCCTATTTCCTCAGATCAGGCAGTAATTTATTCAGTCAGATTGAAATGTTCAAAATGCCACACAGAAAATGTTTGTTATGTTCAGTATATTTAACCTGGATTTACTGTAGATTATTCTGGCACCAACATGCACCAGGCACAAAAAAAATAAAAAATCAACAAATCTTATTGAGTCTAGATGTAATAGGTTTTATAATGCTACAATACTCTTTTAGTAAAAGCTGTGTTCTTTCGTGTTTTGTGTAGCTCCTGCACAGCCTCTTCCTGCTGTACTTATCGGGAGTATCCTTGGTGACAGATCAAAGCGGTTTGTTGAGCCTGGTATTGATGGGAGCCAGTCCCTGCCTCAGCTTGATAAACGCATTCAGCTGTGGTGTATTGTACTGACACTGAAGGGAATCGCACAGAAATCAAAGACAGGCTTTCACAAAAAATATATCAGCAATGAATCAGTACCAGAGTCTTTTTAATTGTTCCCCCTTAATTCACTTTGCTCTCTTTTTGTACACATTTACTGAATGTGGCTTCACAATATAGTGCATCTTCTAATCATAATATCTATAATCACAAGAAATGAAATATCATTATTATCTAGGGATAAACAGTGTATCAGTGCAGATATCTCCAGGTACTTTTTTCATGTATCATGGGTTCAGTACTGAAAAAGATTTTGTGCAATCTAATATCCATAGCAGCAAGACAAATATCATATTGGGTGAAAAAAAGACATAATTTATGCCAATATATTTGGGTCAGTAAGTCTAATCACAATTAAAATTTTCTGTATATAATGCAATTCTTGTCCAACAGGAAGTACTTGATGTTCAAATATGGCCGCCAGTCTTGTTCAAGCTAATTAGACTTAGTCTCATCATGAAACACTAGATAAAACCGTGCATATAAATCATTCTCCCGTACATTCATCTCTTGGAGGACAGCTCTAACACAGATAATGAGTGAAGCTTTTACCCAGCCACCCTCAGCGCTCCTGGGCCTTTAATGTGCAAATGTAGCACCATGCTCCCCTCATTTTGGACTAATAATACATCTATGGAGGGCTAAGGAAGAGTTTGCTCTGCACTACATTTCTAATCAGATTAAAGACTGCTGACACTATATTTTCAAAGGCAAATTCAGTCCAGACTCACAATAAAACTAGCTGGTACAGTCATTTTTATATCTGGCGGCATTAAAAGTAATAAGTAAGAATATGATGGATTGAAGGTGCAAACGTCATCCTATTTCATTTTTGCCTTCTTTTTCTTTTATTTTCTTTTCTCAGGTTAACACAGCATTTCTTAGCTGTGATCTGAACACTCCGTAAAGATTTCTGCTAGATGCCCTTTCCTTCTGTTACACCAGTCATTGGTTTAGTTACAAATAAATGGGAGGATAAACAAAAATTACCATTTCAAAGTAAAAAAAAAAAAGGCTATGATCATAATACAATGTTTAAGTTAAACATTCTCTTGCTCTTTTCTGTATAGATTGGCAAGCTGCAAAAATCAGCTGGTGCATCCGGAGATATGGCTGCCAATCGGATCATCAGAGCGACCAACAACAGCCACGTCCTGCCACGCTGCAAGTCTGAAGGGACCCTCATCGATGTGAACGAAGGGGTCAGCAGCGCCAGCCTCAACAATGTCAAAGGTGTGGTCATCACTTTACATGCAGGCATCTGTTAACAATGAGAGAGTTTTGCCCCAATTCCTCAGATATCCAAGCACAAGCGTATGGCAACCAACAGAGAGTGTTATTTTAAAATAGGCTAAATCTTGGCAAAATTGGGTGTATTGATTGAGCCCTGACTGGAGAGTGCACTCACAAAGCCAATATAGCCTATAAACAGTCTTAGACATTCTCATAGACAGCTTCTATTTAATTTGCCAGAGCAGTAATTTATTTGATTATTTGGTAAAGCATTGAGGCGCTAGCTGAAAAGTTCTGTCTCCTTTGTCTTTTTCAGTGCCTTCTCCAAGTGCCTTAAGGCTTGACACTTCTTCTGCCCTGGGAGCTGTACAGGAAGTAGTTGCCATAAAGGATTACTGCCCCAGCAGCTTCACCACACTAAAGTTCTCCAAAGGTGACCGGCTGTTTGTGCTGGACACTTCAGGTGGAGAGTGGTGGTATGCCCACAACAACACAGAAATGGGCTACATCCCGGCAACTTACGTACAGCCCATTCACTTCCGAAGTTCAACCCTCAGTGACAGCGGCATGATCGATGGTTTTGGAGAAGACAATGACGAAGGTCTGAAGGAGTTTGGTGAATGGACCAATGGAGTAACTCTGAAACCTGCAGCCATTTGCAGCCCTTTCTCCATAAATCCATTCAAAAGTCAAATGGATCAAAACGGCAAAGGTATTAGGAATTCTACTGATCTTATTTTATTTGAGAACCCTCCATCGAGCATTTCTAGCTTCAACACCAGCACAGTTCCAAACGGATTTAACCACTGTCACTACACCAGCACCCCTGTCACAAGTCCAACTCAAGACTTCACATCCGATTTTAACAGAAATAATCCTTTTTTACGGAGTAAGCGATCCCACAGTCTTTCAGAACTTTCGGTCTTGCAAGCACAGTCCAATCCATCTCTACCATCTTCCGGATTCTTCACTGGTCTCAAAGCACCTTTACCAGAGCAGTTTCAGAGTCGGGAGGACTTCAGGACTGCTTGGTTGAACCATAGAAAACTAGCCAGGTCATGCCATGACCTTGATTCTTTGGGTCAAAGTCCTGGTTGGGGTCAAACACAACCTGTAGAAACCAATATTGTGTGCAGGCTTGATAGTAATGGTGGGGTTGTTCAGCTTCCAGACAGCAATATCAGTGTCCACATTCCAGAAGGTCACATAAGTTTAGGAGACTACCAACAGATTTCCATGAAGGCCTTGCTCGATCCACCCTTGGAGCTGAATGGTGACCACTGCTCCACTGTCAGTCCCGTTGTAGAGCTTAAGCTTAGCAACATGGAGATCAAGTCATTTATCACACTCGAAATTAAAATATCAGTTTCCATTAAGAATAGCAGCAATCATGAAGCAAGGGTGGTATGTGTCAGGAGCGACAGCAAGGAAGGACCTTATACTCCGATTCCCAATGCTTACATCTACAATGATACCGTACAAGTCCAACTAGACAGTTTAGAACCTTGTATGTATGTGGCAGTGGTGGTCCGATCGGTAAATATTAGACCAAATTCAACCGTTTGGGACCATGTTCAAAGGAAAGTAACTCTAGGATTGTATGGACCAAAACACATCCATCCAACTTTTAGGATAGTAGTAGCAATGTTCGGACATGACTGCACACCTAAGAACTTGCTAGTGAATGAGGTTGGTCGCCAGGCATGCTCTACACCACCTGTGTCTCTGCAGCTATGGGGTAAGCATCAGTTTGTTCTCGGATACCCTCAAGATCTCAAGGTAGGACTGTACTCCAACATGTCCAACTACCAAGTGAAGTCAGCGGAGGGGGCTGGTATTATCCAAGGATTCCAGGTGAAACTTGGCAAAGTCAACCGGCTTCTCTATAGGATCTCCGCTCTAGATCCCAGCAGTATTTTTGACTTTACCCTTAGAGTACAGGTCAAGGATGCATTGGATTGTATTCTAACACAGTTTTGTGTGCAAACCCCACAACCGCCACCTACAACTGCATCAAGGAACACTGCTGCTAGGAGATTCTTGAAGAAAAAAGAGGTAGATAAAATTGTCCTTTCACCTCTCGCTGTCACATCCAAGTTCCCAAAATTCCAGGATCGCTGTATTACTAATTTGAAATTTGGCAAATTAATTAAGACTGTTGTGAGGCAGCACAAGAGCACCTATCTATTGGAATACAAAAAGGGCGACATTGTTGCATTGCTCAGTGAGGAGAAAATCAAACTAAGAGGACACATGCGGACGAAGGAGTGGTACATTGGATATTATCAAGGAAAGATTGGTCTTGTTCACGCAAAGAATGTACTAGTTCTTGGTAAAGTGAAGCCTATTCACTGGACTGGACCAGATCTAACCACCACACTGTTACTAGAGCAAATCCTGAAGCCTTGCAAGTTCCTAACCTACATATATGCTTCAGTGAGGATGGTTTTGATGGAAAATGTTGCCAATTGGAAGGCCTTTGCGGATGCACTAGGATATGGGAACTTACCGCTACATTATTTTTGTCGGACTGAGTTGGACAGCGAGCCAGAGAAGGTGGCATCTGTCCTGGAGAAGCTGAAGGAGGAGTGTACCAACATGGACAGCAAGGAGAGGAAGTCCTTCCAGAGAGAGCTTATGATGGTGAGTTGAGCAATGCAACTTGATGGCAGTATAATGGATTTTTGTTGCTTTTGTTCAGGAACTAGAGATGAAATAGTACCTAGACCTACACACAAAGACATGACTAAAAAGAGCTTTGAAAAGTGACATACATGCTACACAAGGTTGTTTCAAGGTTTGTGAAATTCCAATAATACATGGTGACCTCTGCTACTTTTAGAATTCTGTGAGAGCTAGCAAGTCTTCAATCAATACAGAAATATACTGAGACTGCATTAGGGTTGGATTTAGTCTTGGGTTGCTCACAGTATGAACAGCACCATAGGTGCAGCTCCATCTTATATGGAGAAAAAGTAGAGGCATACCACAATAACACAATAAAAGCTGAAAGGCCCCATGCAGCCATCTTTCCATTAGACATCTCTGAAAACACCAGTCTTTATGAGTTATATATAAATCCTGGAAAAGCTGCAGACAGACAGTAATTTTCTCTTTGAGACAGTTCATCCTTGGACCTGTGATGAGTAAAGGTGATCCTCTGCTACATGAAAGAATTTGTGTCTTTTTTGAGTATGCTTAAGATGCATACTCTGGTGTGGTTTATAATGTTGCTGCATGTTGTTAGAGGGCACAATAAGTGACCCAGGCATTATCAAAAGTAAGAGGAACAATTATGTAATAGTTTTTAAACTCTATATCCGGGACAAGTTTAATCCAAACACAGCATTATTAGGAGACAAGGCAGTCATTATTCTCTCAGTACCTCTCTCTTGGAAGAAATATCTGCCGTAATCTTCAAGTGCCTTTTAAGACAATCTGCTTATTGTGAACATGTTCACACAAGAATCAGTTTTGCAAGAAATAATTTTTTTAGACCAAGTTACAAACACAAGAATGTGAAATGTTTTAATAAAAAAGTTATGTTTATTTATTAATGGCTATTGATAAAATATTGGTTACGTGAATTAATAATCAACATATTATGAGAGTACAGAAGTTTAGAAAAAAGTACAGTGAAATTCATATTCAGTGGCAAGTTTATGATCCAATCTAATTCCCCCAAGAGTGATTTTGGTAAGGGGGCCCTTTGAAAAGGCTTTCCCATGTGAAAGGTGAGCAGACCCGGGGAGGCTGGGCTGGATGCCTGCAGGCACTTGACACCGCCCTGCTGGAGGTTCTAAAGCTGTGGCTCAAGTTACCACTGTGGACACATGAGAGCTATGAGAGATTCAGGGAAGAGTGGAGGGCAGGGGCACACGCAGGGGGGCTTCAATAATACATCCACTAACACAGGAGGGGTGACAGGAAGGATATTTAAGCGTTGCAATACTAGTACAAAAGGAAATACATGTTGTATTTTGGGTATTTGTAGCATTTATAAAGAGAGTATAGAATGAGAGCGAACTGGGAGGGAGGAATCGAGAAAAAGGTTATTGTTGCTTTTCACTGCTTTAATCAAAAATTCAAGGACAGAATATGAGTCATTAAATATTTCAGAAATTATTTTTTCTTGTTTTACGGACTAATAGTAGGAATCCATTTACAGTGCATACTAATGTTGCGTCCTTGAGCAATACATTTGAACTTGAATGTGTGGAAATTATGAAATTGGCCATTGACACAGCCACATTTTGTGAGTTATGAGCAGTTATGGCAGAGTGTGATTGAAATACATGTCAGTGTATAATTTATTGAGAAGCTTGTCTATTATTATTACCTGTGTTTTTTCCCATGTCACAAGATTATATCACAAGATTGTACCAGTTATGTCAAAGCAGTATGAATGTTATGAAGTTGATTCTTCATGTTCTACATGTTAGATAAGTGTTAGTCTATAGTGGTGTGAGCGGACTGCAGTGGCATCAGTTATGTCTCCAGAGCGTCTGTCCCCTGTTGTTCTGTTTGAATAGAGGCTTGTGAGTGTGACAGCCTCTCAGTCTGCTGTCAGCTCCGGCTGCACACTGCACCTACAATCCCCCTGCACCCCCACTCAACAACAACTACAACACACACTGCACACTCTCATACACAGTCCTATTTTAACATCACTACCCTTCTCTAGCCTGTCAACTTGAGCGTAGAGCTAAATGTAGGTTACAACATGGCCTTTTATATAGTCAGTTTATGTCTGATTTGTATTTAGTGGAATACAACCAAGCGGAAGCCATGACCTTAACTCTAAACTTATAGCAGGGTCACAGCTGAGCTCTATAGTTAAGTGACCTGTTGCATGACCCCTGACCCCAGCGGAGCTCAGTGTGTGTTGGTAATAGAAAGTAATGGGTGTCACCCCACATGTACAGGAGAGGGAACAGCACTCAACTGCTTCTCTGTTTGCTGGATATAATGAGAATTATCATTACAATAAAGAATGTATTATAATATTCACTTAAAGTCAAGTAAAAAAATACAAACTAGTTGAAATAGCAGGGTGAAGATAAGATACGCTTTTGCTTAACAACCAAAGTCAGTGGGTTCTAATCCTTCCTGCATGAGCAAGCTGCTGTTCTGTCCATGGGCAAGACAACATTGCTCATATGGGGTACAACAACCCAGCTAGTTTTAACAAGAATGGAATTTGGTGTAAGAACAGTTTTTTGACAACTTGATGAAAATGATATCCACGGTTGTTACATCATTTTTAAACTAGTCTAAATGGCAACAGAAGCAGCTGTGCCAAAAACAATTGGAGTGTTATTTTCATTGAGCCTGTCATGGTCGCCTGTGTAAAAGATCCATCAATGACCATATGAGCGATAAATTAAATAAACATGAGGGATCGTAATGGAGCAGGTGGTGTCAGCCTCCTTCCAGGAACACAATTCACCTGTTATGTAAAATACTACAGCTGGTATAAAATGTGGATGGGACTGTGTATGTTGAATTCTTTAGTGGCTAGAAATAAGAGCTATGTGTGTAATTTTGCATGAGCTAATATGACATCCAAAATGTTCTAATTTAGTGTTGTGTTTTTAAGTCTAATATTATTCATGAATTATTTCTTATCATAGGCATTGTTGAAGATGGATTGCCAGGGCCTGGTTGCCAGATTGGTGTTAGACTTTGTGTTGCTGACCACTGCGGTGGAGGTGGCGTGCCGCTGGAGAGAGCTAGCTGACAAACTGGCCCGAGTGTCCAGGCAGCAGATGGACGCATACGAGGCTCCGCACCGCGATAAGAATGGACAACTGGACAATGAGGTAGGGCTGGACTACATTTCCTACTCTAATTTAAAAAGATTAGCTACAGTTGCTTGAATGTTTTGAACTCTAAAACTTAATTACAGTGTTTTTAATTAGTTTGGGTGTATAGTGCAAATGTCAAGTAAAATGATTGAAATTTGATTAAGATAGAAATTTCTGGTTATGTAGATCTAGATTCAAATTGTAAAATTGTAAATGAAGTAAAAAGAAGAAAGACATTTTGAGCATATTTTTTAAATTTCCCCTACATTTTACAGTGAGTGGCTTGAGGTCAGTTACGTGGTTATACTGTGGGTCTGAATTATTCGTAAAGCAATTAAGCGATCTCATAGGTATACAGAATAATATTTGCTTT
>KN500855.1:0-18168 GCA_000787155.1 Scartelaos histophorus | reverse complement strand
GGAGCTCGGGGCCGTGTTTGGGGGGGACCTCCGTGCGCAGACGCTCTTTGTTTAGGGGGTCCGGATGATACGGACGGGAGTCATACAGGCCGGGACTGACTCACGAGGCGCAGATGTGATGTAATAAGATCATAATAAATCATAAGGAATGTTCAATTAATGCAAAAGGACAAAGGATCTGACGCCTGAGGAGATTTGTTTTGTTTTAGGAGCTTGGCTATTGCTACGGGTGTTGCTTATGGGAAAAATGAAAGACCTTAATATAATAATCAGAAATTACATTACATTATAAAATTAAACAACAGCAACAACAAAGTAGCCTATTTTAAAAATACAGAGATAATTTATTTTTATTTTTAATTTAGTAATTTGATGGTTTGTTCAGGTTTTTGTCTTATTTGTACAGAAAATTTAGATTAAATTGAAAAAAAAAAAATAAAAAAAAAAAATCTAAATCATAATAATAAAAGCAAATTTATTTTATTTAAAAACCAAAAGCAAAACAGTGTCTAAGCTACCTCTATGTTGAGAACAATAAAATCTTAATGTTTTAACCTACAGTATGTCAGCAATTAGTCATTTTTAGAACCACAGGATTGAAAACGCTGTTGCTAATTAAGCATGTACAATACTTTACTAAACGGTTTTTAAAATTGGGTGTTGGCCTATTACATAACCCGTTGGCCTGACATAACTCTAACAATAATAATATTTGCTCTCTCAGCCTAAATGCTGTTATGGACTGTGTGTGACAAACATGGATGTTTGCAGAGGAATATTGCGGGATGAGATGGATTTTTTGGATCAATAACAGACACGTAGCATTAGCCTGATGCTACCTGCACATATTCATTTGTGCTGACACAGTGTTTTTCAGCTCTCAGTAGAGGTCAGAAGCAAGGCTGTGCACTATGTGGAATAAATGTACCACCTTGGCACATTTACATTTACATCTATTGGCACTTGGGCTGGCTGATAGAGCTATTAAAGTCATCGAGTGCTTTTGTTTAGTACAACTTTATGCTCAAACAGTCCTTCCCAACTATTTCTCCTATTGGTCAGCCTCTATTATGTTCTGGGGGAGGTACAGGAGGAAACGGCCAACCACAGTAAAGTGTCAACTCTCTAAGGCAGGACAGATTAAAAAGGCACTCAAAAGCTATGATTTTTTTGTGACATTGTGAAAAACAAAAGATATCTATCTAGCCACCAAAAATCCCCAATACGTTTAATGTCACATGTCACACATACTCAAATGTTTAAATATTATATTTAGGTTACAACCAAAATAAATTATGTTTCACCCTCTCCACTCAAGAATTTAGCTTTCATTAATTATTCAAGGCTAAACAAGCTCAAGAACATTGACAGGTGCAGAGACAAGGATAGATAGGATAATTGTTAAGTCCATTATTTGGACGGCTTACATTAGATTTTAGAAAAAGCCAAAAGCCAAAAGAATGTTGAGGTTGGGACAGCCAAGAGGCTAGGAGAGGCAGACTAGTTCATTATAAAACAGTGTTTAAAAGGAATTTTTTATTGGTACAAAAAGATCTTTAGAATTGTGGATGCCATCGCTGAGATCATTGATGTATTTTTCAGTCTGGACTTATCATTATTTCATTGCGAGGAAAGTAACTGAGGGAGTCTGTCAGCCTCAGTGTCACTGTAGAGTCTGAGCACACTTTAAACTAAAGCTCCTTCCATCTGTCCTGATCTCCAAGACTAGCTAGAGTGCAGAGTAAAACCAGAAGACACAATGGTTTTCAAAAAATAATTGTATGATTGTACACTGTACTCATGTGCCCTTAGGATGATTTTCATTTTTTATTTTTTATAAAGTATAACTTTCTTTTCTTTGTCCAGAACCTCCGTTTATCCTGCGGGTCCTCCTGAGGGACAGCGTGTCTCGGGCCCCTCTTTCAGGGGCCTCAGTGGACCTTTATGTGAACCACAGCCTCAGGAGCTCCATGCTGACCGGCCCCAGGGGAGATGTCCTCCTTTGGGTCAGCTACAGTCCTGCAGAGAGTCTGACTCTGGTGGGACGCATGGAGGGGTACCTGCCCATGCCCCTGCCCTGGAGCACCGCCCGCAGACCATGTAGGCTTTAGAATAGAGCTTGACTATATATACAGCACTGTGCTTAGGAGTATCACATATTTGTGTTACACAGGGCTGTGCTCAAATGTGTTAAAATTTTAATTAACTGATCACCTTGAGTCTTTAGTGGCGTGCAGCCAGTTCTCTGTTTGTGTGAGCTCAGGCTGTGGAGAACGACATTTCACTATTTATGCTAAATGGCAATGATTAAACATGTGTATTGTTTATGTTAAGAAAACTTAATATTGAAAGGCATCAATGTTAAATATTACGGGAAAAAATGTGATTAATGTCTTCGTCATATTGCCCAGCCATTTTGAGATGAGTTGAGTTGAGTAATAGAAACATGCTCAGGTAGCCATACAAATACTTCTGTCCTTATCTGGAGTAGCCTTTGTATTACAGTTAAAATAGATACTGTTACCTATAAGTAAACTATTATGAAGCTAGGAATAAATAAACACCCTATACTTGAAGTTCTAACAACAGTGCATTAGGTTTCAGGCCATTTTCTATTTTAGGCCAGGGATAATATCGGTTACAGTTTTAAATATGACAAATTGAGCCAAATGAGCTTATGTAAACAGTTTTGAAAAAGCCTACTATATTATTCATGATGATCAATTATTCATATCAGTCTGGGAGCTCATCCAGTCATTAAGTGTGTATTGTTCCTAAAGCACAATACAAATTTACAGGTATGAATGTTACGGTATTGTCTATAAAATCATGCATCTCCCCTTTTACTTTCCTTTGTCCTGGGGCGTGTGGCGTGGGGGTGGGGTCCTCTCTGTAACTAGGGGCAACGCTGGGGGCCACTAGCTCTATTGTCCCGTCCTGTCCCTTTCAATAAATCTCATTCTGTCAGTTCAGTGTTCAAGCCATATTCGTGACACTTAGAGGGCATTACAATGTGACAAATAACGGTGTCAAATTCAGCATCCTTTGTACCTTCTTCAGTCACCCCAGAGACAACACAGACACTGCGCTTGATGATAGTGCCACCTCCTGGTAGCATTACTCATCTGCAATGCAAGGTCATTGATTAATAGAGAGGTGAGAGGTGAAAGGAAATCAAATCAGGAAAATACAGTGACCGTTATTATTTAGGTAAAGAAATGCTACAAATAAAATCTCACCAGGATAGTTTAAAGTAAACCTATGCTAAAATGTATGTGATTCTTCTATTAGATTAGCAGACATACATATTTTTTCTGTCTTTTGTCAGTATTCTCAGCGATGACGCTAGCGCTCCTGCCTCAGAGCCAAGGAAATATCTGGCTGTTTGAAGACTCGGTTCTCATCACAGGGAAGTTACCTGGTAAGAGATCTGGCTGTTTTCAGGCTGTCATGATTTCAAAAGGGATAGGGGAAACTATTATTCTATGGGTGGCACACAGCTTTGACTATTTTAAAGAAACAAAGCACTTAATTAGCAAATATGAATGTTATGGAATCACATAACAGTAAATTAACAATTAATGGTTTAATGGGACTCATAATATTGTGCTACTTTGTTTCCTTTGTGTTGATCTTGCAGACAGCTCATCAGAGCCGAGGGTTAAGTTCCCTAAAAACCTCCTTTCCCTCTCTGACACGACAAACATCTCCTCAGTGACAGCTTATCTTACAGTCCCACAGCGCCCTCTGGCCAAGGATTGCGGAAACTGTACACCAGGCATCATCAGCAGCAAATCAGGCAAGTCAGCAAAATGTGTTTAAAATTTTTTTTTTAAATGAACATTGTATGGTTGAATTGAGCTGAATGCATTGAATGGTCCTGTGTGCATTCACAGCCCTGCGCAGCCTAGACCTGAGGCCAGTGGCAGCAGTCAGTGTGCTGTTGTACTCTGGAGAGGAGAAACTCCAGATCAGAGGGCCTATCCACATCAGCCTGCCCCTGGGTCCTAACACACGCCTGAGGGCCGCAGACACTGTGCCTGCGTGGGCCTTCAACAGCAAGACAGGTGAGTGACAATCCTACTTATCACAACCCTAACATACAACCAGTAGCAAAGTCTCATGGGTTCCTGGAAATTGTACATAGGGGCTTGGGAGAACCAGGGTCTAGGGATTGTGAAGAGCATTGGCGCAGATCTGATCTGGACCTACACTGCATCTCATCTGGGATACTGGCTCGCTGCTCCTCTGCCCTCGTCACACGGTATGAACACATACATGTTTAATCATCCTGGCATCTGACATTTAAGTGCAAGGATATTGTTAGAATAATTATGTATTTACCTTTTATTCTTTAGCCAGTTGCCTTGATAGTTATTTACCTCAGACAATGTTGACAACATCATCACTAACAATTTACTTTGCATGTATAGATTACGTTGGATCGGGTAGCACCCTGGACTTCCTCCCCCATCACACATACCTTCTGATGGGAATACTGGCTGGGACACTGGCCATAGTGGTTGGTTTTCTGTCTGTGCTACTTTGTTACTGCAGGTGAGAGTGCAAACATGGACTTGAAAGTTTTGAAAAGTAAAAGACTATCAGTATTGTAATTGTTATGGAAAATGTACTTTTATTATATTAAGCCAAATGTCCACCATATTTTTAAGAGATCTGTTTTCCACATAGTTTTATTCAACCTGTATAAGTGAACTGATTGTTTTTGTGCTCCTTGTGCAGAGCGTCCAACAGAGCGCCCAGGAGGAGAGCGCGCTTCTCCAAACTGACTGTGGTGAAGAAAGACCAGACCACTTCCACTCACCTGGAGGAGGGCCTGCTCTCCTGCGATCCCTCCAGCACCCCCAGGCACAAGGTCAACTATAACATCTATGTGGAAGAGCCCCTAGGACACTCTGGGACCTCCCTGTATGAGAACATCAAGCCCTCCCAGCCTCCACCCAACTACATCAACAGTGAAGAGGTGGCACGGCTTCGGGACAAGGCCGAGCAAAACCGGGCCAATATGAACACTGAAGATTTCTTCCCGGATAAGTTGGTACACCTGTACAACCAGCCTGTGGCCCTTATCCAGGCTCCAGAGCTGTTCAGTGCCCAGGACATGGGCTGTAAAGCAGCCACATTCCCCCGCAATGGACTAGATGAGGCAGAGAGCAAAAGCAACACCCAGACTCTGCCTAAAGGAGGAGGTAGTCCCCAGCAGAGCAGCCAAGATGACCCACAGCCTCTGGAGGTCCCTGTGTCTGGCACTGGCCCTAATGCTAATGTTCTGTGGAGCCGTTACAGCAACCTGCTAGAGTCATCGGTGTCAGTGCCTGGGACTCTGAACGAGGCCTTTGGTGGAGGCCCCGGGGAATTGCAGGGGATCTCAGAACGAACCCTCCTGGAGCTGACTCGGGGCAAGACCTCAGTCCCCCTCCCCAGGGCCTGGTTTGTGTCCCTGGACGGAAGGCCTGCCGCACAAGTGCGTCACTCCATCATCGAGCTCCAGAGCAGAGCACGCCCCCCCAGCAGTAACGACACCAGCTTGGACTCAGGGGTGGACATGAACGAGCCCCAACATCGGCCCTCGGTCAAAGCCTCCTCACTGTCCCACCTGGGCCGGGGCCGCTATGGCGACGAGCAGGACCTGAGCAGTAGTGAGAGTGGCACAACCACAACCTGCACCCCCGAGGACTCCTCTCTCAGGAACATCTTGGACAGCAGCAGCATTACCAACATCCCTGAGGAGAGGGATGGCATGGACACGTCCAGCGCTCAGGAGGACAGTGAGTCCAGAGGGACACCGCCTCCACGCCGCCTCAGGAAGGTCAGGGAGAAGGGCAAGAGTGACAAGAGAGGGGCCAAACACGTCCGCGAGGCACGGGCCATAAACAAGCGCAGTTAGGACACTCAGCCCACTGCCAGCTTAGCTTTGTAAGACTTTAAAAACTCATGAATCACTTTTGCTCATTTTTAAAAAAAACTTCTAAATGATCTTACTCAAGGGTTCTCAAAAAGTGAGCGAAGAAATAGAGGTCAGTTATAAACCAAGCCATGGTGAAAGGTACCCATTGTGACTATTCACCAAAGAATGCAGAGGCTAGCTAAGGCAGAGTACAATACCTGTTCCATCTAAGTGTGTGCACCATTTGTCCATGAAGATCACCAGCGTCACTGATGGTCACAGGGCCCCCTCCCTGCCCTCTAAAAGGGTCTAAAGCTGGGCCAGTGTGTAGTGCACTTATCTTTACCACTATATGCCTGCTCCACAGTGCCCAAGCCTTTTCTACACCCGCAGTCCTGCTGCTCTTTTCCTTCAAAAGCGTCATTAGGAAATAAGTAAATTAATGCTTTTTCCACTGCTGTGATCTAGATGCACAGTATATTGGCTTCTGCTTTCCACTACAGAAGACATATTTTTTGAAGTACTTTGTACTTTAACTTGAGTATTTATTCTAGACAGAAATATTTCTCTAAAGAGAAATGTAGTAGAATGCATGGAAGTGAATGTGTCTAAGAACTTAGGGATAACTTTCCATCTTCAACATGATTCTTCTTATAAAACATCTAATTTTATTTCTTATGATTAGCTTGCTGCCATATGCCATATCTCAAAAAGGTTGTCTTTATAATGTAACACAAGGGAGTGACATATTTCTACATGCATAAAACAAGCAGGGCATCAAACCAGATTTACCAAAACCAAATTCTAGTTAGAAATTAAAGTTGACTGTATGTTTTCGAGGCTGCTAAAGTCATTATACAGTGAAAAAGAGGATTATTTATTATTTATTTAAAACAATGCCTCATAAGGTTTTCAGTATTGGTGCCTTGTATTTTTACAACCACTTGTTCTTACTGATTGTGAAAACTATCTTGACTTTGTATGTTTAGAGGTTAGTTTAAAACAAAAGCTTAGACTAGTACATATTTTAAATTTGAATGAATGACAAAACTTAGGTCTACAACACTGCCGATTGTAAGTGTCATCTTTTCTCAACTGAGGTAAACTCTGACAGTTTTTACTGGAGTATAAGGATTTTCAAAAAATATCTGTGATTTTAAGCAGCAAACGAAACATGATGTCAGCCGAACATGATTTCCATGGCTGCAACCCTCTAGTAGGGGACCACTGCTCCACCAAATAGCACATTCAATACTGAGCTGCCACCCACACTACAGAAAACCTTATTTCACTGGAGCAATACTATTTGTCACATACAACTTTAAACGAGACATAGTGCTGTATTAACTTTTCTGAACGTTATAAGTTACATCAAGTTATGATGTTATAATGACTTAACTGGACTTTTTTTTCTTTAAGGTGTTCTACTGCTAAACAGATGAAAATGCAGATTCACCAGTGTACATATTTGAAACCAGGAAGTGTTTCTGCTGTCTTAAATGGTCTGCAGCTTTCATCATGTTGTGGACAATAGCAAAGCAGCTTTTTTTTTTTCTTAAGATGTGCCATTCGTCACAGGGGTCCAATCCAAAATGATAATAAAAAAAATAGTTGCTTATAAACTAAAATTATTAATTTAAATGCAATTTAAGAAGCCAGAGTAAAGCACATGTCTCCTTTAAAATGAAACGGTTTGTGCTCGACAGTCTTCCATCGTGGTACTGGGGGTACCTGGGTAAGCTTGTATCTTGTGACTAATTTTTGTAATTTGTCTGTATATTGTAATTAAGAGTTTTGTACCTTTGGATTTTTTTGTTTTTTGCTGTTCCATTGAAATGTTGATCTGACTGAATGAAAATGTCATAAGCTTTGCAGTCCATTTTAGGAGAGTACATGCAAAAGAATATCATGTAGCAGAAAGTTTAGCACTTACCTGTTAATAACGCTTCTAAAAACATTTTTTGCTAGGCGCAAACTTGAAGGTTCATTCGAACATCACTTTTGTTTTATGGTGACCTTGTTGAATGTATTTGTACTCATTTACTGTATGTGTGTTCTACAATGTGATTTTTAGTCTTTAGAATTCAACCTCTTTACAAAGTGCGCACATTTTGTTTAGCCTCTGTAATATTAGTAGTGTTCTTAGTCTCGCCTTTTGTGCGCTACATTAATAAAACTGCTTATGCATGTTCGAGTCATTTTGTATTTTTTTAATGGAAGTGCTAAGTGATTATATAACTGAAAACATAAGTATTTGGAATCATGTACAGAATGTGCTCTCTGAAGTTAATTTAGAGGAAGAACATTATTATTTTTATGACTGTTTAAAAGCCATTTTAGCCACTAAAGCAACATCGAGCACTACAGATTTTGTATTAGACTGTATACAATTTCATAAAACAAACAAGTGAGAAAATGCATTTTGTCGCCCACTAAAGCAACATCAAAATGTAAAAAACAGCAAGATTTCTTTTATTATTTTTTATTAATTATTTGCCATAAGATCCCAACCAATTGATAGTATTGCCTTTACATGACAATGAGATGAGAAATGATGAGATGATAATAATAATTCCAGTAATATCAAGGTGTAACTTGGGACTTGCTTTGTGGGGCTAGTAAGACTCCTGTCATTGTGAGCTGGGAGTGGTCTACTTTGTTCACTGCACTTCTTATTTTGGGCTGGGTTCTTGCTCTCCTAGACACAAACACTTTGCTCTGGGGCTCTGGGTTCAATACACCAATGCACAGATTGTGCTGAGGTTTATCTCTAGCACTGACATACAGTGCTGGCAGTGAGGTTATCTTTTTCAGACACTTTTGACTGGATGACAGATCTGTCACGCAGTTTAGATGTGGTGTAGCGTTTGTAGGCACCTCAAGCTGATGTTTCTTCTCTTGTAGAGCCACGCCAGGCACGAAGAGGTCCTGGAGGTTGGTCCCAGTGGCTTGGCTAGTATGGGGCTTGGTATTTGGGGATGCTGGTTTAGAATTCGTCTTATTTTCAGAGCTTCGCTGTGTCTCTGGGTTGTAGATGACAAACCCATCAAGAGGACAGGCATTGGTCGTCCTCAGGATTCCATCTACGCACCCAGCATGGAGCTGAAAGATATGAGTAAGTAAATGTTTTGGTCAGTATCGTGTTTTGTATTCAGACGGCATCACAACACAAAGGTCAGTTGAACAGGCCTGTTGAAATGAGATGGGGGAAAGAATTGATACAATTGATCAAGCAAAATGAAAACAACTATCCTCAAGTATTTTTGTGTTTCAGTTTTGAACAGCAAGCGAAAGAGACCTTGTGGTAGCAGGGCAGCACTCGGAGCCTTTGTCCCAGGGTGAAGCTCTGCAGACACAGCCGACACTGTAGCCCATCCTGCAGCAGTGGAGAACCCAAACGCACTTGCACCATGGCCACCTGAGCCAACACACTGTCTGGAAGAGGTGCCAAGGACAGGGGGGCATCTGCAACACTACAGAGGGCAGACAAACAAGTGAAGAACTGACCACAGGGTTAAGGAAATCATAGGACAGGCTGTTGCACATACTGATCATTGACAGACGAAGCTTTACATGAGTCTTTAGACACAAGGCACCACTCCTCTTTTCTTGTCTGTTTAAAATAGTGAAAACAACAATGAGAACCATGAACACACTGATATACACAGTATAGCAGTATTTCTCAAGTTATAGTATAGGTGGTAGGATTCTTCTGACAGTACTTAGTGTTTGTTTTGTAGTAATATAGTTCAAATAGTTACAAATTTAATGTTAGTTCTACTTGAGTTCATTACTTAAGTTCACAACATCAGTACTTACTGAGCGGACAGCTAACTGATGCTGGAGATGGCAATCTTTCTCTGAGCAGCTTTCACAGAAATATACAGAAGTGCAAACTGTGCATCTATGTGGATAAAATGACAGGGATTAATTATAATGAAACTTACATTCAGATTAGATTTCCTAAATCAATGGTTTCCTTTAGCATCTTACCTGAAGCATTTCCCAGAGATGGGACTGACCCTGCAGCTGTTACAGGATGCTCCTAAGTGCTTGTCTGAGCTCTCTCTCTCTGCTGCTGTGTGGAGCCGGGCTGCATTCTTCACCTGACTGCACAGAGACTGGACTGAGCAGAAGTTCTCTCTGCACAGGGGACACTTCACCATGCCCGAGTCTGAGTCTGGCTGACGATGGTCCGCCCACACCTTCATGCACGAGATGTGCACGTTATTACCACAACTGAACCTGGGACAACAAAGTAAACATGATCCAGAATGTACAAGTTGTAAATAACCTAGGCATACTGTAAATGCATTCTGAGATTGTGATTGTTATGCCACAAGAATTGAAATATTATTGCAAATAATGTTAATGCTAATATGAATGGATATAGCACAGGTTAAGAGAATAGTACAACAAGTACCTGCAGAAGGCCACAGGCTGCCTCTTCTCCAGCAGCTCCTCCTGGCAGATGGGGCAGACATCCTGGGGTTGGATGTCTCTCCGGAGCACCTCTCCAGGCTCCTGCAGGGCCCGGCCTCCAGCAGCAGGGGCAGAGGCACCGGAGGGAGTGGGCTGGGGAGTTTGGTGAGAACCATAAAGCACCTCTGAGATCTGCCGTTCACTCAGACCACATTGGAAAATATCTGCTTTCAACGAGATCACTGTTAGTCCACTTAATCTTATTTAAAAGGTCATTTGATTGATATGATGCTATGAATACAGTTCAAATATACAGGTTGCAAGATGTATCAAAAATGTTAAAAAGGCTTTTGTTGTTTTCTAAATTAGAATATTGATGATATTGTCAAACAAAAACCAAGTGGAAAAAACAAAGGCTGCAGTTTGCAAATATGTATTTTGTCATTGGGGCATAAAGTTATGTTTCTGAACTTTGTGTGAAACTGTATGTATAAATGCAAGATATGAACTTTGAGCACATTTCTAAAGTATTGTCCTAGTATTGCTTGATTGAGTGATTGATTTGCTTGTTTAATATTTTGAGTTTGTGCCAAGAGAGATACAATTATCATACATACTACATATACATTCTAAACAACAGAATGTACACAAAATGTATATTATTTATACAGAAGAAAAATGTATAAATAATATAAATGTGTTCTCAAATCTCAAATGGACTCATCTTACATTCATGCCCTTTGGGAAGCCGAAACTTCTTTAGCAAAATCCTGTAAAAAAGACATCATCACTGAATCTCAAAACAAAACAAAAAAATAAATAAATAAATAAGATGAGTGGTACCAGCAGATATGTTTGCAGGGCTCCCTCTCTCTCAAAAAGACTGGACAAGTGCAGGAATGTGGCTGACCCAAGAACACCTGTCAAAACAAGCAAAAATGACCCTATTAAATCAAAATGTCAAACTAGATAGCCGACAGGAAGACTGAGGACCTTCCAGTCAGAGTCCTGTCCCTCCTCTCTGAGTAGGAAGCCCGTGGGTCCGTAGGTTTTCAACAGTAGGATGGTGGTGCACAGGGCCTGCTCCTGGTGGACGCTCACTGCATCACTAGCAGACTTCTTCCACTTCAACATCCTGTGGGCACATTAGAAGGCAACAATATAATAACAAAATCTGAATCTGTACCAAAAACACATGGATGAAACACATATTCTATACTGTATAGTTTTATTCAGTTACACAGTATTATCAGCGCACAAAGGTTTTCACTGCAAAGACAACAGTTTTGAACTCTCAGTTTGACATACGTCATTTTATGCAAATAAAGTTGCTCATAAGCTCACATGGCACTTGTGCTGAGCAGGACCATACAGCCTATGGGCAGGATATTAGCTTAAACGCTAGCAAAAAAAAAAAACTAAAACAAAACATGTAACAGGTAAGTGAAGTAGCTATCAAACTAGCATAGCACAGAGCCGCTCGGGAAATTCAAAATGTGAAGGTATCTATGGCGCCATTTTTCGGCTTCTGATAAATTAGCTAACCAGAGTTCTTATTTGCGTCGTTTTTTGTTGCGATTTGTTACCATTTTAAACGCTACCGACTGAATGTCGAGTGTATTTTACTTACCTGAAAATAATTTAAAACCGATAAACATTTCTTAATAAAAAGCTAGCAACTTTCCCTTGTTTCATTTCAGGCAAAGTAAAGGAACGAACTCTGCGCGTGCTGAAAAGTTGGGCTGTGGTCACCATGGTAACAGCAGCTGCGGGAACATGAAGGCGTCAGCAGAGGGCGCTCTTACTCACTTCAATTGTATTGTTTTTAAGCGCTTTACTTTTCATTTTGTGTCAAGACGATGGATGAAATAACGAACGTGTGAGTGCCAATAGACTCAAATATTATGTTTCTTTAAAAAAGTATTATATAGTATTATATTTACTTTTTTCACTATCAGCAATAAATAGTCATCCCTTTCAACCTGTAAAATGTTTTTCTTCTTAAAAGTTTCACCAATTTTGTGCTAAGATCGGTTTTTAACTGGCAAGTATTTTTTTTATTGTAAAACTTGTATAATGAGCCTCTTTGCATTTGCATTTCATTCTTTAACAAATTCTGAAGAACTTTTCCTGTGCCTGCCTAATTTGCATGTCTTTTGGTAATTTTGGTTTATTCTTGGTTTGGGGCAACTTAAGTCAAACACTACTTTAGACCTGGTTTCGATTTTTTTCTACTAGGTGTGAAAAGTTTAAGAACACCTGCTCCCCTTTTCCAAAGACTTTTAGGCCCTGCCCCTTTTGTTGATCAGATGATGTCTGTTGCTCCAGTCTCTCTTTATCATTTCAGTTCCACCTTGGATTGTGAGAAGCACACTTCCTCTGACGAGCCAGCTTCTAACACTGGAATATTTACCACCTCTACCCCTGCAGAAGGAATCACTTTTATACTGCTTCTGTACTGGTAAGTTCTCATTTTGATGTCACTGACAATTAGTTTCTGTTAGAAAATCTGGGAAGCTGGAGATTGCAGTATCATTAAGTAGTAGTAAAAGTAAGAGTAAAGCAAATGTGATGTAGTCTTTTTTGTAGTAACAATGGTATACTATTAATAATTATTAGTACAATAAACAATATTCAAATATATCATATACAATAGCCTAAACAAAGCTTAAATAGTGTGTATTATATAAGCAATACATTATTAAAAATACAGGCATATAATTCACTTACTTGCTTTACTTTTTCTTCAAAATGATATCCCCCAAAGTTGAAGTAAAACGTGTCTGCAAGTTTTCAGTAGGTCAGTAAATGTAATAAAATAATTTTGAGTGGAAAAATGCATATCCAGATTTGCAGAGATTCTCTGACGCAGAGGTCTGGGCCTATATCTTTACTTTTGCGAGTTTAGACTAGTGCCTTGGATGATTAAACGGTTCATTCTTGCCCATGACTTTCCATTTTTCATCTTATTATCTTAATATTATCATTATTACAACATTGGCCCTATAAACAAGCTCTGAACAGTCAACAACTGGAGATGAGCTCAGTCCAGAGGTATGCGGCTTCAACAACAACAGCGTTTTGAAGTTGTCAACATGGGAACTTCATCAGCACCAGCTGTAGGCACATGTGGGCCCTGTTTGTGAGACCAATTATATTTGATCTCATACACAAAGTATTCATACACATAATTAAAAACAGTAACAATATGGAATTAACTTGTTTACATGTTTACTAGAATAGCAAAGATGGGACTGACAGCCTTAAATCAATTCTACCATCTGAATAGTCGTGTTCTTTAAAGCTAAACTCCCATAAGCGCATGTATCGCTGCAGGAAGGAAGCAGCAGGGAGCAGGGGAAGTAAAGGGTCAAACCCATCACCCTGCGGCGCTACAGAAAGAGCAGGGTCTCAGCTACCTATATGAACAACAACATTTACATCTTTTGTTCACTCCACTTCACAAAAATGCATATTTAAAGTTAAGGAGCCCATATTACACTATTTTCTGATTTTTTTATAATGTTGTTTCCTCATCATAAACATACCTGGAGTTGTGTTTTGTTGCATTCACACTTACGCATGTTGCACATTTAGGTTTAGTTCTTCTCTCAAGCAGAAAACACTCTTGTTATGTCATGTGGTAATACAGGAAGTGCTCCACTGTGTTTTTAAACTCCATACACTTTCTATCTCAGCCCTAGAATCGCCACTCTCTACTGAACTAAAGGTTAAAGGTTGTTGGTCATTTGAAAACTACCACTTTGTGACATTACAAGGTGGAATGGAGCATTTGAGCTTTGGAGATCCAGACTACAGACTAATAATCCAGGTTTAGTCAGACAAAATACAACCCCAGGAATGTTTCTTAATGAGGTAACAACATTCTAACGTGGCTCAAATCTCACAAGAATCAACTGTGTGTAATATAGGACCTTTAATGTACTATTTGCACTGCTACTACTATTTCAATCAGTACAGTCCATTAGAGGAACAATCAAATTCCTATCTCGATTGTGTTCTTATAGCTGAGAAATGAATCAAACTGGAATAGAAATTGAGGTCCTGTAATTTTCAATTTTCAATTTTCAATCAACTTTTTTTTAATGGAGAAGTCTGCAGCCAGTTCTCTGTCAATAAAAGTAAATGGTTTAAATTCCAGAGTTCAGACTTTGGGGGAAGAAAATATTACAAACTTGTATAATTTATCAGTAAATCAATATTAGTTTATTTGTTCCTGAAGGGCAATTTAAGCACACTAATAAAACAAAAGCCTCAGTGTTGTCATTAGATCCTACGTCAGGGCTCTTTAAAGATCACACCTACAGGAAATTAATCCTGAAAGCCATTTGTATTTGGGTTTTTTTTAAAGTCCAATGTTACACAAAATGGATTCTTGTGAACTTTAAGTCATGTTGCAATGTGGTTACCTCTTCAAGAACACACCTGGAGTTGTGTTTTATTTCATTCACAGACGTTTGACTAATCCTTTATTATCGGTCTGAGTACATCTCCAAAGCTGAAAATGCTCTGTTCCACCTCGTGATGTCATGAAGCAATAGTTTTCAAGTTAACATCTGTTTTTACGTTTTGTTAGATTTCTGTTTGAGAGGAAAAACTCAGCCTATATATGTAGGGTTTGTGTGAATGATACAAAACGTAACTTCAGGTATGTTTTTGACTGGAAACAACATTGCAATATAGATCAGAGAATAGCATATTAAGAAGAACTGGAAAGAAAGAAAGAAAGAAAGAAAGAAGAAGAAGAAGGAGGAGGAGAAGGAGGAGAAGAAGAAGAGGAGAAGGAGATGGAGGAGGAGAAGGAGAAGAGGAGAAGGAGATGGAGGAGGGGAAGGAGAAGAAGGAGATGGAGAAGAAGGAGAAGAAGAAGAAGAAGAAGAAGGAGAAGAAGGAGAAGAAGAAGAAGAAGAAGAAGGAGAAGAAGAAGAAGGGAGTAGAAGTAGAAGGAGAAGAAGGAGGCGAAGGAGGAGAAGAGGGAGAAGACGACGAAGAAGAAGAAGAAGAAGGAGGCGAAGGAGAAGAAGAAGAAAAAGAAGAAGGAGAAGAAGAAGAAGAAGAAGAAGAAGAAGAAGAAGAAGAAGAAGAAGAAGAAGTAGAAGAAGAAGAAGAAGAAAAAAAATATCAATTTTTCTGCCATATTGCCCAGTCCTATGTGTCCTGTCTGAGATTCAGCTAGAAAAGGTCCCTCTGTGTCTGGTTAGTTCTCCACATATGGTCTTGCAATTAATCAAATGGAGTATTTCTTTTTCAGCAGTTAGTTGGAATCGGGAAGCCTCCACAACTCAAGCTTTCCTGGAATTCTTTGAAGTTCTTACGAAGCCCTCTCTTGTTCTACGATCATTTCTATTCTATTGTTATTTTTATTATTTCTCTTCAGCTGTGTGCCACCTCATTACTTACAAGAAGAGATTTTCGTAAACAGGAAGTAATATGCTCGGTCCAATCAGACTCAAGCGCGGAGTTATTTCATTTTATTAACTTCTAGGGCTGGGTTGGGCTGTTGGCTATTGTTGATGGAAAACACATGATGAACTTTAAACCCGCGCAGCCCCAGCCCCTGTCAGCACCGCGGTTAAATCATGTGCAGCTACAGGAAACACACTTTACTGCGCTCCTGGGAGACGTGGTTCCGGCAGTGCAGAGATGTGTACCTGTTCCTCTCCGCAAATAACTCCCAACAGTTCAATTAAAGGTCACGCCGTCAGATTACATTAAATTATGGTCAAATATACCCAAAGTCGGGCTGGGCGATCAATTTGATTTTCCCCTCTCCACTAAAAATATACAGAAAATGGTGAAAACTAAAAAGATTGTATTCAATGATCATATTTTGCCTGTTGGCATTGGGGAAATCTTTTATAAATGAGATAATATCCCATTAATCAGACTACTTATACATACATTTACTCAATAATAATATCCTTATGCTGTTACTGTGTACTGAATGGGAATATATATAAATCTGTGGTCAGTTTTTTGGTATTTATATATTGTCTTTCTCTCTCCAGAACAAAAAAGATGGAGATGAGAAGCTTCACGATAATTCTGCTGGTACTATGCTCCTGTAATAAGGTAAATCTTCCTCCTTAGACACGCCGTTCTTTTATTTCTGGGTATTGAAAGGAAAGAGACAGATAAAATCATTTTCAAGTGGTCCTGAGACAGCCCTTTTTCTAATGCAGGGTTGTCAAAAGTATAAAAAATCAGATACTAATGGATTCTTAAACCAGTATTGAAACTAGACACTCATTAGCAGGAACTGATACTAAAAAGTCCCATTGCACTGTGGACTTTTTAGTATTGCACCTGCACTGAGGGATTACACAGATATACAGTAAGACGACATGGTAATATAAAAGAAAGTACTATTAATGCTGAAAATTACATTCTGTTATCTATAAATAAAGAAGTATCAGTTCAATGATAATATATAGATTATTTTTGTGCATCTGCAGTGTGTGGTGGTGGTGGGCAGCCTGGAGAAGGAGCAGCTGAACCACAGAGGGGAGAATAAACTGACGAGGCACAACATCGCCACCGCACAGTATCAGTGTTTCCAGCGCATGCTAAAGCAGGCCCTGCACAGAAGCGAAACAACAGGTACATATATGAACACGTACGAGAAGGGTTATTTTACACAATATCTGACCCTCGGCTGTATGTGTCAGGTCCGGTGTGTAACATGACCTGGGACGCGTGGCTGTGCTGGGAAGAGACCGAGGCGGGAAAGACGGCGGAGCAGAACTGTCCGGACTACTTTGAGGACTTTGACCCCAGCGGTAGGATAGTTTTGTTGTCTATTGTTGGGTTTTGTGGTTTTTTTGGTTGATTGGATGATGAAGTTTGAAAAGAGAATCTGTATAATATGTTTTGACCTTATGGCCACTAGTAAGAAGTGGGAATAATTAGTTGAACAATACAGTATAATCATATTGCTTTGACTTTATAATAACTTCACATTCAGTAACCTTAATAAAGCATGAACAAAACTTTATTCACAATGAATACACTTAGTTTAAGAATGATTCAGATGATTCGTATTAATACCTTAACCCAGGAGTGTCCAAATTATGGCCAGGGTACCAAATGCGGGCCTCAAACAAATTTTTGTTGGCTCTCAAGTGACCAAAAGAAGCACTTTTACTGCATTTCTTGGTTCTGCTATAAAAACTGAAATAAGAAACATTTAGATGTGATACAGATTTAACATAGATGTTCCAAGGCTTATTAAAGGTGCGGCGACTTGTCAAAACAACATCAAGAGTAACATTTTGAATGATTCACTCCACTGTCCAGTAGTTTGTCAGCCTTTACTCCATAACCTTTACTCCTAACCCTGACGTCTTCTTAATAAAATATGTGTTCATTATGAAGTCAATTAAGATGCAGGGAATAAGCATTTGATATGTGGTTGGCTAGCTCTTTTTTTGTACATGGGTTTGGTACTAACAATACACTTTAGCTTTAATATGGCTAAACATCCATGTAATGTCCCTCAGCCATATCCACCAAAGTGTGCTCAGAGGACGGCCAGTGGTGGCGCCATCCTTTGAGTAACCGCACCTGGACCAACTTCACCAACTGCAACGCCAACACGGCGCACATGGAGGGCCGGGCCAAGCTCCAGGAGGTAAGGAGGTTGTGGAAGTGAAGAGGAGGAGATGAAGAGGTTGGAGAGGGCGATTGGTTCTCCACTTACATTGAGAAAACGTCCATCCTCTCTATGTAACTGCTGCTGTCACGCTCCTCATTTTGGTCTTAAAACTTTTGTATTAACCAGCTCTACTTGATGCTTTTTTATTTTATTTTATTTTATT
>JACN01123443.1:0-12432 GCA_000787155.1 Scartelaos histophorus | reverse complement strand
CAACTACTACTACCACTACTACTAATATTAACACTCCTACTACTACTACTACTACTATCACTACTACTACTACTACTGCTACTACTACTACTACTACTACTACTACTACTACTACTACTACTACTACTTGATAGGCTCCAGTGGTCCATGGGTGTACACTAGTCCATTTGCTCTTATAATTGTCGCTCAAGTTCGTTCTAAAGTGATTCGTACCTCCTCAAATGACCTAGTTTTTCGATTCTACTTTTAATCTCAATTTCAGATCTGGTTTTGGACACTTTCACCAACCCTTACAGCCTGAAATATCCACACAAGGTTTATTTAGAACACACGATTCAACTAAATCATCACTTGCTTCTGTCGAGGTACTTTTCAGACGAACCCTCCACCCTCGTCGGTTCACCCGCCTTCAGAGTGTTCGGCGTTATCATTCGTCGTATTGATTATTTGATGCGATTGAAGATATAAAAGGGGTCGGCTTGTTAAATGTCATCGGGAGCTGGAATTGTCTTGTAAAAAGTGAAGGGCCGGGCTTCAGTGGAAAATGGTCTTTTATCCGAGCGGCGGAGACGAGGGCGCGTTTCAAAGAGAGATGTCGACGGCTGATCAATGCAACGTGTCGCGCCGAAGGAGGCTCCACACACGACACCACAGACTCATGTTCTAGGTTACGGGAGCGCGGAACGTCTGTAGGAACCGATAAAGATGTGGTTATTACTGTAAGCGCAAGTGCGAGTGAACATTTAAAACGCTCATAGGACCGCTTGGTTTTTAGGACTGAAATAAATTGAAACGTCGGCGCAGTTTTCTCGAGTACAGTCATTGTTTTTCGTCTAAATCACCATCAGTATGTTACAATTTACGCATTTTAATTCATCGAAACAACTTAATAATGAAATAAAAACGCTGACGTACCAGAGAATATCGGGTGGGACTGAACACCTAAGATCTAAAGTTGCCAAAAATCACTAGTAACGGTACTTTTTACTTCAGCATAAACCTTTTCACTGTGGTTCTCCTTGAGGTTTCTCAGTTTTTTTCCCACAGTTTTTTTTTTTTTGAGTTTCTCCTTGCCGAAAAAGGAGGGTCTAAGGACTTTTTTTCCCACAGTTTTTTTTTTTTTGAGTTTCTCCTTGCCGAAAAAGGAGGGTCTAAGGACAGGAGATGCTGGGACAATTCTCCATTTGCCTGTTTGTTGTTGGACATTCTGTATTTTTGAATTATGACTGTTTCTTATTCTGCTTCATTCTCTGACATCTCTGTTTGCTAAATTAACAATTTTGTGAAGCCCGCCGAGATAACTGTTGTTGTGATTTTGGGCTATACAAAAATAAATTTAATTGAATTTCAGTCGTGATCTATGAGTTTGTGGTCTGTGTTTTATTCCCTTTTACCTCACCATGTCCAAAAGTCCAACTTTTTGTGCGATGGTTTGCATCTTCCTCTGCCTTTTGGGTGTGACTGCAGGAGCCTTTGTCGCTGCAGAACATTCATCGACATTGTGGCTTTTGTTGGGGAGAAAACTTGTAAACATTCAGTTCTTCAGAGTTCTGCGTCCAGCAATCGAACCTTTATGTAAATCTGGCGAGTTGATGATTGACGGTGTCTACAGTCCCTTAGCCAATCAGGACGCAGAACACAATGCATGTTCATACACTGGGAAAAAAAAATAAAAAAGCAAAATTCCAATTTTAAAAAATCCGCAAAACAGCGAGGCAGCGAAATGTGAAGTGCGTTATAACGAAGGACGACTGTAGTTGAAGTACAAATTAAACAGACGGCAAAAAAAAAAGTTTGGTGTTCAGTTGCTAAAGTGGTTGTCTTCTGATTTGAAGGTTGGCGGTACGAATCCCGTTGGTAAATGATAAACGGACACATTTTTATATAGCTTAGGTTAGAGGTAGGTTAAGTGTCTTGCCCAAGGACATGATAATAGCGTTCATCTGTGGGAGCTGGAATCGCACCGCCAACCAGTGGGTCAGAGGGTTTGATCGCTCAACTGATGATGTTTATGGGATTCGAACCGTCAATCTTTGGATCAAATACTCTTGACATAGAATATCCAAAGTTGGCAGGTTGTCGGTGCGATACCAGCTTCAACAGATGAATACGGTTGTTGTGTCCTTGGACTAAACCAGGACTGAACCAAGACTGATCCCAGGGCTGAACCAGAATTGACCCTAAGACTGAACCAGGACGACTAAGCCAGGACTAAACTAGGAGTAAAACAGGACTGATCTCAGGACTAAACTAGGACTTGAACCAGTCTATCTTTACCTAAACGATAGACTTGTACCTATTTTGATCACAACACGGTTCTTTTCACTCTTGACATAGAATATCCAAAGTTGGCAGGTTGTCGGTGCGATACCAGCTTCAACAGATGAATACGGTTGTTGTGTCCTTGGACTAAACCAGGACTGAACCAAGACTGATCCCAGGGCTGAACCAGAATTGACCCTAAGACTGAACCAGGACGACTAAGCCAGGACTAAACTAGGACTAAAACAGGACTGATCTCAGGACTGAACCAGGACTTGAACCAGTCTATCTTTACATAAACGATAGACTTGTACCTATTTTGATCACAACACGGTTCTTTTCACAGATGATGAACAAGTTTCCTACGCGGGTTTTGTGTTTCAAACTTTATTTAGCGATGCTCCGGAGTAATTAAAACCCAGCAGATGTTTGTTGTTTGCAGATAGCAACTTCCCACTATGTGCTAATTGTTACTGTGTCTCATTTCGACTGCCATCTCACCTTGTTACTGTCTCCAATTACCAGCAACGAATAACTCTTCAGAAATATTTATATCACGTCACCGCGCTCTCAACTCTTCTGCTATAGACCCTGGAAAATGTCGTGACAAATTAAACAGACGGCAAAAAAAAGTTGGTAAAGTGGTTTGAAGGTTTTGGTGGTTCGAATCCCGTCGGTAAATGGTAAACGGTCGCATTTTTATATAGAGCTTTTTCCATCTTCAAGGTACTCGAGGTGGGTTAAGTGTCTTGCCCAAGGACATGACAATAGCGTTCATCTGTGGGAGCTGGAATCGCACCGTCAACCTGTGGGTCAGAGGGTTTGATCGCTCAACTGATGATGTTTGTGTCGACAAGGGATTCGAACCGTCAACCTTCAGATCAGTGGATAAATGTTCTTCATGTAGAATATGCAACAGATGAATACGGTTGTTGTGTCCTTGGACTAAACCAGGACTGAACCAGGACTAAACCAGGACTAAACCAGGACTGAACTAGGACTAAACCAGGACTGAACTAGGACTAAACCAGGACTGAACTAGGACTAAACCAGGACTGAACTAGGACTAAACCAGGACTGAACTAGGACTAAACCAGGACTGAACTAGGACTAAACCAGGACTGAACTAGGACTAAACCAGGACTGAACTAGGACTAAACCAGGACTGAACTAGGACTAAACCAGGACTGAACTAGGACTAAACCAGGACTGAACTAGGACTAAACCAGGACTGAACTAGGACTAAACCAGGACTGAACTAGGACTAAACCAGGACTGAACTAGGACTAAACCAGGACTGAACTAGGACTAAACCAGGACTGAACTAGGACTAAACCAGGACTGAACTAGGACTAAACCAGGACTGAACTAGGACTAAACCAGGACTGAACTAGGACTAAACCAGGACTGAACTAGGACTAAACCAGGACTGAACTAGGACTAAACCAGGACTGAACTAGGACTAAACCAGGACTGAACTAGGACTAAACCAGGACTGAACTAGGACTAAACCAGGACTGAACTAGGACTAAACCAGGACTGAACTAGGACTAAACCAGGACTGAACTAGGACTAAACCAGGACTGAACTAGGACTAAACCAGGACTGAACCAGGAGTAAAACAGGACTGATTCCAGATCTGAATCAGGACTATACCAGGATGGATCCCAGGACTGAACCAGGAGGATTGGACCAGGACTTGAACCAGGACTAAACCAGGACTGAACCAGGAGTAAAACAGGACTGATTCCAGGTCTGAATCAGGACTATACCAGGATGGATCCCAGGACTGAACCAAACTAAACCAGGATTGATACCCGGTCTGAACCAGGGGGAAATAAATCTGGATTGATCCCAGGACAAAAACAGGACTGATCCCAGGACTGAACAAGGACTAAATCACAAGGACTAAACCTGCACTGAACTAGGACTAAAACAGGACTAAAACAGGTCTAAAACAGGTCTAAAACAGGACTAAAACAGGTCTAAAACAGGTCTAAAACAGGTCTAAAACAGGTCTAAAACAGGACTAAAACAGGTAAAAAAGGACTAAAACATTTCTGTATTACGTGGCAAGACACATGATCCCTTTTCATCAGTCTAAACACAACTAAAACAGGAACAAATAGAACTAAAAAGGACTACAGAGGACTAAAGAGGGCTAAACAGGACTAAAACAGAACTAAAACAGGACTAAACAGGACTAAACGGGACTAAAAAGGCTAAAACAGGTCTAAAACAGGTCTAAAACAGGTCTAAAACAGGTCTAAAACAGGACTAAACCAGATCTAAACCAGGACTAATTTGAGAGTTCACAAATATTTATTTTATGCTCATCTAGAGCCAAATGCTTAGATTTCTTTCCTGTCCACACAATATTTCTAAATCTTTCTTAGTCTGTACCAAGGCCTTTAAAAATGTAGTGTTCAGGAAATATTAAAGCATTTACATTTTACCTGAGCAAATTGAGCAGAAAATCACCTAATACCCCCAAAATCCACACATTTACTGATCTATTTTTCATATTTTGCGGCTTAAAGTGAATCGTAGCCGCTCGTCCAATTTAGGTTGAAAAGGACGAGGCTGGAGCGGCTCTGACCTCGACGCCGAAGAAGACGACACAATCCGGGCACCGGGGCCCGTCCATATCTGCAGAGGAGCAAAGTGAAGCTGCAGAGGCGCGATAAGGACCGAGCGGCGAGGACCAACTGGACCTGACGCACTGGGGTTACATAGGAAACACTGCCCCCTGGTGACGCAGGCGGAGCATTGCCTGGTGAAAGTGTCGGGTTTTACAGCAAAAGTTTGGGTTTAGAGGCTTGTTACGTGCAACATTTGGAAGGATTTTGAGGAGACATAAGATTTTTTTCCTATTTTACAATCCTATTTTTTGTGATATTAAAATTAAAATCCATGCTTAGATTTTATTTCAAGCTTATGGCAGAAAATTATGGCAAATTCTTCACCACAGTATTATAAAAAAATCAAAGTTTACAGAATTTGTATTGGTAAAATAAACCCAAATTAATTTATACAGTAATAAAGTGGAGGATATGCAGGTACATTTTACTACTTGACTCACTTTTTAACAAAATTACCTTTGAAATTAATTAATAATACTGTTACTTGAGTAGTAGCTTACCTTTTTTACCCCCTTTTCTTTTATTTTTTGGCTCTTTTGAATGTAAATTCCAAAAACCACGACATTGTTCTTCTACCTTAAGTTATATTTGAAGAAGGCATCTCTGTCTGGACGTGCTTAACATTAAAATTTGGTTAATATCAGGCTGGTTTTACGTAAGAAAATTTGAGAATTGCATTGAAAAAGCATAGGAATCTAAGTCTTTAGCTGTTTAGTCGTCTTTAGTGAACCAAAATGTGCATTAGTTGAGGATTTTATTTAGATTATAAGGACTGAGTGACTGAAAATGTTGTAGTTTTTGGTATTTATACGAGATTAACCTGCCTTTATATAATAC
This sequence comes from Scartelaos histophorus, assembly GCA_000787155.1. NCBI lineage: Eukaryota > Metazoa > Chordata > Actinopteri > Gobiiformes > Gobiidae > Scartelaos > Scartelaos histophorus. Next base: position 6,691 of record JACN01123443.1, on the reverse strand, counting down.
TTTTTCCTGCATAAATAGTTGTTTTTGCAGGCGTCTTGTGAGTGAAGTTTGGCTCAGATACCCAACATTTATGAGCAGCTTTGGCCACGCCCTCTTTTTCCTCGACCAATCGATGTGAAGGACATTTATACCTCAAAAACGTCCTTGTTTATGAACTTCATCCACGGCGTCAGTGCAATACCCTCTGTGTCCTTCACTGGGCACGGAGCAAAATTTCAAAGCAAAAAGTATCTTCACAGGCGAAAAAATATGAATATTTGATTTTTTCGGCTTGTTAAAATCTTCTGAAATCCATGCCAGGGAGCGAAATCAAGTTTATAATCGTTAAAAATGTGAAACTTCGCTCTACTGACCGCAAAATGTCCCCATTAAACAGTTTGGAGTAATAACATCCAAAGGTCTCAACAGCCACTAATATATTATAAATGGCATTAAAACTGCGCCTGATTCAAAAGATATCAACAACCGGCAAGCAAACGTGCACTTCAGGATGACCGAGAAACAAATGCAAACTACGCAGCGCTGATTTTGAGACTTTTAGACTTTTCAAGAGCTGCTTATACGATGTATCATGGGAATAACTGGGATACAGAGGGTTTAATGAATTATTTTGACATTTGGATTTTATTTTCGTCTATTTTTTTTCTTTTTTTTTTCATCTATTTTCGTTTATTTCCGTATTTTTTTGCGATTTGTGGTTATAGTTTAGATTGGAATGTGTGAGCTACAGTGTCCAAGTAATTTCTTTTGTGAGTTAATATCATTTCTAAAGTTTAAGGGGGAAAAAATGTCACTTTTCGCCATTATTAAAGGTTAAAAAATGTCACAAACTCTGCGTCGGATTCTGTATATTTCTGAAAAGACACAAATTGGCGTCTACAACTTTAACCAGCGCGAGAAAAGAACGATTTGGAAAAAAAATGTCTTAGAAAAAAAATGTCTTACTGGGATTTTTCTGGCTTCGAGAGTCTGGATTTATATTTTTATGTTTGTGAATCTTTTCTGAGTCCACGTTTTAAATGAGAATCGACGAAAAGACCGAAATATGAACTGGTGAAAGGCTTGTGGGGAATACCAAGGTCCACAGTGGAGAAAAAACAGTTGTTGTGTCTTTAGGCAAGACATTTCAGTCGCGTTGGCTGGTGTGAAGGTGGAGTCTGTGTGTGTGAGTGTTGGGGGAGGCTGGAGGGGCTTTAGTGTCTTGAAAAGTGCTATAAAAATCCAATAGTTAAAGAAAAACTCAATTATTTAATTAAAATACCAAATACTAATACAATACAATACTAAATACACACTTTCCTACTTTAACTGTGTGTTTTAACAGTATTTAATTTGTTTGTGTTGCTATAAAGTGTCCAGAAAGGCGTCTAATAAATACAATAATCACTTTTCAGAACATTTTGCAAACTACTAAGAACAGAGTTTGCCGTTTTTTTGCAGAATAAGACATTTAGATTTTTGTGAAAGAAGTTATGGTGCTTCAGAACATTTTTATCCTTTGTGATTTGCTAATTGCGTCCGGTCAGATTTGATTCATTTTGCATCCCTAACACGACTACAGACGGATGAGCCGTAAAAGGTCACACTTCTATTTAATTCTTTTCCACCTTCAAGGCACTCGAAGCGCTTTACATCAAGGAACCACTCGCCCGTTCACACGTTTGAGTGGATTTGACCCCTCGACCGATGACGTTTATGTCGCGGGATTCGAACCGCCCACCTGATTAGGGGGTGAACGCTCAACGGAACCACTGTCGCCCTACGATGCACAAGAATGAAAATTGGTAATTTAATTATTAGACTTCATTTGTAGCAATTTGTATTTAATTTCTGCTTCTTCATTTCATTTTTTTTTAAAGGTTTTACAGAGGATTTTTCTAAGGAAGACGCTGTGTGAAACCGTGTAAGAGTAATTTATGTGTGCAATTAATTTAGATTTACATTTTAGTAAAGTAATTCAATTTAGAAAACAAATTTGCTCCCAATCACTGCACAGAACATGCAAATACAACTAACGCACGACTAACACAACGAGCAGCAGCAAACGGACTTGTTCTTTGCATTGAAAATTACTTTTTCAGATACAGGATATCGCATTTATGTCACGCTCTTGCAAATAAAGTACGTTTCCCAATGATGAGCAGAAGTTTCATGTCCAGAAGTAATTTAGCTCCAGCTCATCAGTCTTTAGACCCTCGTCTGCTTCAGTGACGCCATCGCTGGAATGAATCTCCTAGAATCGCCTTTGGTTTCGCTTCTTTTCCTTTTCGCTTCTTCTTTCAGTGACCTCATAAACGGACTTTCTTTTGCACCGAACTGGTCGTGGATTCTTGTCGTTGCAACAAACTTTGTGCAAACTGTGAGGAAGCTACAGCTCGAAAAAGCTGCTAAGAACCGCTGCATTGGTTTAGTAAACAGCGTCTGTGCAATGCGTAAGAGTCGAACGTAAACCACATAATCCCAGCGCATCGGTGAGTCAGTTATGCTAGAAGCGTCGAGAGTTTGATTGACAACAGCCAATAGAATCATAATCACAAGGCTGCAGTACGTCTACAGTGCTATTACTGACAAGTTGGAACAAACAAACAAAAATCCTCTATATAATCTTGAAGTTGCAACCAAAATTGAGTTTTATTTATGTATTTTGGATGAAAATCTTGTTGAAAATTAAAGGTTCACTGTGTAGCTTTTCTGGGTCCATGTCTTCTATGACGTCTTCTGTATTATTACTTTGCCTGGATGGTCCAAACATGACGTTAAGTGGAGAGGGGACCCCACTCACTGTAAAAATGTATTTTTTATTTTAAGGTATTTTTGAGCAATATAAACTTGAAATGAAATCAAATCAAGCAGATCAGTTGCAATCTTCAAATTTTCATAGTTCCAAAAATGTTACATAGTGAAGCTTTTAAAGGAAATCCACCAGTGTTTGCAGAGTGATCTGAGTGATACAAAACCCTCACCAAAGTTAATGCAGGTACAGTATGTAGAGAAATGTGCCCTCTGGTGGCAAGAAAATGTAATATCTAAATATGGAAGAATATATGGTGGAAGTTTTACTCCCATCAGGACAAGTGGCCTTCATAGTCTCTGTCCACCTGGGCTCTTGGTCATGAGGACCCAGACGGTGAATGGGACTGATTGTGTTGCCCATGTAACTTAATCCCACTCGAAGAAACCACCAGATACAAGGAGATGACACGATCTGACAACTGAACCAGTGTTTTACACTATGATACTGACACTCTACTGTTGTTATTTTAATGAAAACGTTGCCATTGGAACAAAAGTCCTCTGGCTCATGACACTGATCACTGGAGAAACAATTAAAATTCTTCTAGTGTCTGACAAGCTGCCAGTGAAAACATGAACGAGATAACACTAAGAGAAAAGGACGCTAATTACAGCCACAAGCCACAGTACATATGATTAGAATTGACTAAGGCCATTGTTATCTGGGACGTAACAACACAGTCACATGTCTGTGGAGCTGCCCAATCACAACATCTGGCCTAGAAACAGAAACTAGTGGTGTTATTGAATAAAGAGGAATAATAAAAGGACAGAAACTGAAATGAAAAAGTGAGCTCTGGAATATAGTCAGCTCTGCACAAATAAATAAAAGGAGACTTCAATATATCCTTTTATTAGGTCTGACACGGTGGTCAGAGTGGATGGAGCGATGACTTGAGCAAACACAAGTCTGAAATGAAAGAATGACAAACACGGCTCTGCACAGAGGACTGGGTTCTTTACGCAGTATTTATTGATTCCCAGCTTCATATAAACTGGATGTTGAGGCATAAACATATTACATTTGAACAAAAATATAACCAATATTTACAATTATTGTATTAAAAATACAAAAACAACAGATACATACTCCACCATTGTCTTTTTAAAAGACATACAGGTCAAAGTAGTACAAGAAAATGAAGAGGAACAGGTCATCACCAGCTAATGTACACGTCTCACTGACAGCACACCACAGTAGCAGTTCTACCACTACACTTATCTGTACGCGCGACACTTGTGCAACAGTTTGTGTTGAAAAGGACAGGGCCGCTAATATGCACATTATCTTCAGAGTCAAATCAAAGTGAATGATGCATGTCACCACCGCAGTACAAACATATGAACCATCGATCGCAGCCGTTACAAAAGGTACAAGAGAAAACAAAAGAGATTCTTCGAGTGTGGTCAGTCCCACTGCTTCAGTCTCAGACTGATCAATGTGATCAGGCCTCAGTGACTCAGCTCTTCATGTGCACCGGAGCCCCACAGTCACATGGTCCCTCAGCCTCAGCCACCTCCACACATGACAAGCCCAGTCACTCTGGTGCAGGACACATGAGCTCACATCAGCCTGGTACAGGACACATTTTACTCATAGACCGTATAAAGAAGTGGACAAAGTGAGTGTGACGCCATCATGCTCCAGTCAAATGAAGCTCACTGAGGCTGGTGCTTTCAGGGGTGAATTTAGAGCCACTTCCACATTAGGAACAGGAATTTATTTACAGACAAAATAACTAAAGTGTAGAGTTAGAGATAAGAGGGTGACAGTTTTTCAGTGTAAGGTCAGTTGGAGAAGCACCCCACGCTCACGCTAGCATGTTAGCTTTGTCCATTTACATATACAGTCTATGGTATTATCCCAGCTCAGCCTGGTGGGGGACACATGCACGAGCTCACATCAGCCTGGTACAGATGAAACCACGACACATGTTTCACAAGAGAACGCACAGGTCAAACAGCCCCTGCTCTGCTCAGGACCCACTCCCAGAGTCTAATTACAATCTGTGTAGTGAGATCTGACATTTAGATCCAGCAGTAAACGTTGCTGTGAACCTTGCCTAATAGGATAGAGTCGGCTGGGAACGAGAAACCATCTGAAATGTGTTTTGTCATGTTTTATATTTGAACACTACCTCAATGTGCCTTTTGAACAACATGACAATACTCTAAATGATTAGACTTGAGGTTGGGCGATATTTCCAAAAATTCATATCACAATTTTGATGTTTCCTAAGTATCTTTTATATAGTATTTAAGAGGCAACTAAATATATTTATTGTTGAAACTCTTCTCTTCGTTGACCAGTAGGGGGAGTGTGTGTTTGTTTTTGACCTTAGAGTTGCAGAACCAGTATGTCAATTTGACCAAAATAGCAAAAAAATAACAATTCAACTCCATTTTTATTCCAATATCGCCCAACCCTGGCCTGCATTTTGCAACTTTATTCTTGGTGAGTCCATCAAATGCTTTTCTCCATTGGCCTGGAATGTTTCACAGTGCGGCATTAAACCTTTATATCGTCACGGAGACCAAACCGGACCAAGTTACAGCTCAGATCTGTGGAGCTCACAGTCAAAATGACTGTTTTGTTTTAGATTTTTTTGAGCCATAAAATCACTCGTAATTGAATAAATGTAAAGTCGAGCTGTTTAATGTCGCACTGTGGGACATTCGAGGCAAAGGCGTATCCGTAGCAACAAGCAGGTGACACATCCTCCACCATAAAAGTTACAGAATCCAACTTTAAAGCTAAACGGCTCCGCTTGGAAGTCATTGAACGAATAACGAATAAGTGAGCGACCATACCATAGCCAGTGTTTTTGGCTCGATCGCGAATTCGCCGAGAGCTTATGGTGCGAATTCTGGATGAATTTCTGAGCGACCGGGGCAGAGCAGGGGACCTTCGACGCTGTGATAATCAGGGAGAGTTTATTCAATATTCAATAAGGCATCTCAATCCAATATCATTCAGTTAAAGACGTTTCTGGACCCACGTCATCAGCAGGGGACAGTTATACAAAACACGTTCGCAATCCTAAAATGGTAAGGCGCTTTGGCTATTCAGAAGAGTAAGATGTCTCGTATTCTCTTGGGGTCGGGCCGATCGAAATTACGGGAGCGTGTCGGACATTTTGAAATGATATCAGCATTCAGTCTGTCTCGAGGATACAAGAGGCAACTTCTTCAAACAGTTCTTGCCGACGATTTAAAAAAAAATGATTCTTCTGCTCAATATTTACTCAATATTTTTGACATCATGATTTTTGGGCGAGTCGGAGGCAATTCATCGTCTCGGTTTGTTTCGTTTTTCTTTTTTTCTTCCGGTAATTCTCGTGTGTGTTCTGTGCTTACGTAACAGCGAAAACCAGTCAGTTGAGATATGAGGCGGGTAGCATACGGCGTAGGACATACCCTGCTATTGAAACATCGGTCACATTTGTGCTAAAAGTGCTATTTTAAACATTGATATAGAATCTGTTGTGTAATGGATTGTGCATGGTGGTTCTGTCTGTTAAAACTGCCACTTCGGAACCAACCGTTGACAAGATTTTCAAGGTAAAAACTAGTAATACTGGATCACGACTTCTGCTTATTTCAGTCCGGGCTGCTTTTCAGTCCTCCCACGGTGCAAAAAAATTCAACAACAAAAATCTCGGGAAATGAGCGTGGGTTTTTTTTTTAAAGTCTATTTTGTTCTGTAAAAAAGTGCAGATCAAAATGCGTTTCGAAGTCCCATTTTCTCGTCTAAAATCTAGTTCGTAGGTCGCACGCCGCTCACCCACCCGCTAGGACATTGTTCCGAGAGTCTATTTTATTCCAAAGTGCCAGGTATTTTCGTCATAGTCTTTAACCTTCGTCTTCTTCACAGTATTTTTTGCATGCAGGGTCGCTC
>JACN01113603.1:0-10782 GCA_000787155.1 Scartelaos histophorus | reverse complement strand
TGTTGGTCTTGATGTTGGTGTTGGTCTGTCAGATCCTTTAGCAGAGGCACCTTCCTAATTTTTTGTACCTAGTCCAAATTTGTTTATCAGTTGGTGAAGTTTTTCCAACTTTTGCACTGATGGCTGCTCAGTCTGACTGTGTGACAGGTGGGTCAGGTGTTAGACAGGTGTTAGGTGGGTCAGGTGTTAGACAGGTGTTAGACAGGTGCATGAGGTGTGTCAGGTGCAGGACTGACCTGTGCTGGAGCATGGACTTCATGAGCATGAGCAAACTGACCACGATGGACAGAGTCATAGCACAAAGATAACACACTGAAACAGAGAGAGAGAAGAGGAGGAGGAGAGAGGAGAGGTGAGTAAAGATAAAGTGAAAGATAAATGAACAGAGTGAAAAGGAGAAGGTAAAAGAGAAGAGGAGAAAAGAAGACAAGAAGAAGGGGAAGAGAGAAAAGGAGGAGAAAAGAAGCGTGGAAGAACAGGAGGAGAGGAGAGGTAGAGCGATACAGCAAAAGAAAGAGAGAGAGGGAGAGATATTTAGAATGAATAACCATAGACACAGGTTTAGTCGGCCATATTGGAGCTGTAAACTGGCCCGTACCTTCCAGGAGCCATGTGTAATAGACCAGGATCTGCACCGTCTCCTGCCGATCTTCAGACAGAACGATCCCAAAGCCCATCATGAGGTAGAACATGTTCTCGTCTATCCCGGAGCGCACGATGTGGAGCGTCGGAACCACCAGGACGATCAGGAGGAGCGACGTCTGCGGAGAGGAGAGCCCGGTTTAACACAAGTCTAACCCGCCCGAGGGACTCCGCTCAGACTCACGTGGTAAATACAGACGAAGGACACGAAAGCTCCGATGGACAACTTCAGAGGAAACCGGAACACTGATTGAGAGAGAGAGAGTTTAAAAACTGACAGACACAAAGACAAAAATTGTGCAAAAGAAGAAAGATTATTTCAAAACGCTTGACCCAAAAGTAATTGAAATAAAAATTTGGGAGCGTTGAAGAACTGCAGTGTGGATCTTTTTCTTCTTTTGCACAAAAACGTGAAAGGGACCTTCAAACTGTTAAAGTTTTCAGATGATCTTCAAACTTTTTTGATGGTGTTTCCATGGTGACTGCTGAACATTCCGCCCTAGAGATACATGTAGAACCTGCCTCCTCAGCACAAACCTTTCTCTGGGACGTAGATGTAACTCTTGGGCAGCTCCAGGATCCTCTGCACCAGACCGGACGGATCTGAAACAGAAGAACTAAAGGAGAGGAGAGGAGAGAGGAGGAAAAGAGGAGGAAATAGGAAAGAGAAGAGAGAAGGAGAAGGGAGGAGAGATGAGGAGAAAGGAGGAAAAGAGGAGGAAAGAGAAGAGAGAAGGAGAAGAGAGGAGAGAGAAGGAAAGAGGAGAGAGGAGGAGGAGAAGGAGAGGAGGAGAAAAAAGAGGACAGAGAAGAAAAGAGGAGAGAGAAGGAAAGAGGAGAGGAGGAGGAGAAGGAGAGAGGAGGAAAGAGAAGAGAGAAGGAAAGAGGAGGAGAGGAGAGAGGAAAGAGGAGGAGAAATAGAGAGGTGAAAGGGGGAACCGAATATTTAGTTCTTTTCTCAAACAGAAAACACTCTGTTCCACCTCGTGATGTCATGTGGTAATACAGGAAGTGCTCCACTGCGTTTGGATCTATTATAAGAACTGGATAAGCCCCGCCCCCTCTATCCGTGAGCCCAGGTGGACTAGTGGACGCTCCAGGTACTGCAGGTCCGGCCTAGACACAGTCTTGATGTGAAATCAAACTGCCCGTGTTCTGACAGGGCGTCCACCGCTTTCATAATTATAATAAAATAAATAAATTTGGATTTTGAGGAGATTTGTGTCCATTTTAGATCGACTTGTAGAAGATAAAATGTCCGCCCACCTGGCTGAGGGCTTCTTCTTGAGCAGCTCCTTCACGTATTCTGTGTAGTAGCTGCTGTCCAGGTCCTGACAAACACACTTTATTCAGAAGAAGTTTTCAGATCCACTTAAATCTGAGGGTTGCGGTTCAGACCTGGTCGTGCTCTGGTCCTTTGACGAAGAGGAGGACGAAGCGAACGCAGAGGAAGAAGAGGCAGAGGAGCTGAGGCAGGGAGGCCAGGAGGGCGTAGAACTTATACAACTGAGGAAACACGTACGATAAGATGAAATAAACAATAACACACAGAGAAACTGCCCCAGATCCATCCAAGGTCATAACGCTGGAGATTCCCTCACAGATCTAAACCAGGATCTAAACTAGACTTCCTAAAGACTTACTAAACTTCTCTCCCTCTGAACCCTAAACCAGGACTGGCCTTTGTCTCAGGGGTCCAAACCAGGACTACACCCAGACATGATGATGCAGAGGGTCTAGACCAGGTCTAAATATGGACTAAATAGGGTCTGTACCTCAGAGGACTAAACCAGGTCTATCTCGGGGGTCTTGGGGCAGGTCTAAACCCGGTCTAAACCCGGTCTCTGTACCTCTGGGGTCTTGGGGCAGTCGACCTTCTGCCAGAGCAGCACGGCTCCATGGCTGAAGGACAGGAGGGTCCCGAGGAGGTACCCAGTGCGGCGCTGCAGAGTGGAGCACACCAGCAGGGGGCAGTACAGCACAGGGTAATAGAAGATGGACACGATCTTCAGGTACTCTGAGAGAGAGGGCAAAGGTCAGGGCAAAGGCCAGGACTCCAAGACACATGGAACCTCTAAGTGAAGACCAAGCCCCGGGGTCTAAAAATGGGTCGAGCTCAATGGTGCATGACCCCAGATTCGCCTTTAGCCCGGCGAGGAACCTCGAGTACCGACTGAGCATGTGCAGAAGAGTCTTTCTCCCGCGAACGCACGTGATGGCTTTGACCAATCAGAGCGGAGCCGAGGAACGATTAAAAAGACAACTGAAGGATTTTGAGCTGAGAAAAAATGTATGATCTAAAAATAGGTAAAAATCACCACAAAATCTGAAATTTTTGAAAGTTGCAGGTCCTATCAGCCGAACACAGAGAAGTAATGTTGCACCAAACTGAAAAAGCATCTACGTTTTGTTACCAGATTTTCTGTAGTAGCAAGTTACACTATTTATACCTGAAAAAAGTTACATCAATGTAACACATCACACCCACACTGGTGAGGGGGCGTGTCCTCATGAGGGGGCGGTACCTTTGAGGTGAGGGGGCGTGTCCTTGTAGAAGGGCAGGGGGTCCGGGGCGATCACACTCACGGCCAGTTTACTGAAGACCAAACCGAACACGGCCAAGACCAGGGACTTGTCCTGAGTCTGGTCCAGGAAGTTCACCGGACTGAAGGGGGCAGCAGAGAGACAGGGGCAGACAGGTGAGACAGGTGCAGACAGGGGCAGACAGGTGCAGACAGGTGAGACAGGTGAGACAGGTGTTGGTTTGGGGTCAGACCTGAGGATGGACGAGGCTCCGCGGGTGAATCCTTCACACAGACGGTTCTTTCTGCTCAGAAACGCCAGAACCAACAGCGCCACCAGCTGGAGACAGACGTGATTATTAAACCAAGAGTGAGGAGAAACTGTGAAGCTTTGTGTAGCTGGAAAATACTTTATTAAGACAAATGACAAAACGTGAATGTTTGGAGTTTGTTTTTCAGACGTTTCCATTTTTGTCCTGGAAATCTATTTTAATCTGACTGAAGATGTTAAAACACTTTGTCTCTCTTCACTTTGTGAAACTTTTGTTTTATCTGAGATGCGCTGAGCTGTAAACACGAGGCCTTCAGCCAAAACAGTGTCTGCTTCTTCCCTGCTGTGGTGTCCTTGAGCAAAACACTTTCTTAAACACTGCAAATGTCTCTGATCTGGCCAAGATTTTAAAACTTATATCAGGTTCTTCATCGTGTTTATTCTCTTGTCCAGTAAAATAAACAGAGAACGGACGGAGAAATTCACGACTTTTAAGTCATTTTCTGATAGATTTAAGTGTTTGGATCTTACAGTTTGGCCAGGCTCTCTGCAGAGCAGTGCTCACACTCACATGTGTAGATGTAAAGAGAAGAATTCAACAATAAATGAACCATAAATTCTGCATTTGACCCACTGTTTGAACCAGACCAGGACGAGGACCCAGAATCAAATCCAGGATTAAACTCTGGGTTTATTTTGTGTAGATAAACTGAGCAGGACTCACGGAGAGAGACAGGATCACGATGTGGAAGATTTTATCCTCAGCCACTGGGTCACAGGGAAGAATCACCCTGAAACACAGTTTATATGAGAAGGAAAAATGAATCAGACCCTAAAGACACTTCACAGCTTTAGTCGTTTACTCCACACTCAGTGATGGTAAAACACAACACAGCAAAAAGTGTTAAAGTGTTGAAATTCACTCAGAATCAGTTTGAACATTTCTCAGGGTTTATATGAGTCCAATCTGTTCTAGAGTTAATTTAAAATTTTTGGAAATGTTAATGAAGTAACACTGGACCAAAGTTCCTGTTTAACCTGAGGTGTCTTGCCTAAGGACACAAGGACAGTTTTTGTCACTGGCGCCTCCTTGTGGCTGCTGGTTCTTCTGAGATCTGACAAGGTACAGGTCTGTGTGGACCCGGACTAAGCAGGGACAGAAGTGGAACTAGGCTTTAGTGAAGCAGAAAAGTTCCACAGTGCGTCTTTAACACTCTGCGGTGTAAATCCAGGTGTTGGAGCTGTACTCACTCTTTGGGGGGCTTGGTGGGCTCGGCGTTGGAGTACCAGTCCGGATACTCGTAGTACGAGTAGTCGAAGGGCTCAGACTGCTGCGCGCTCTGGTTCATCCTGGATCACGGTCTGCAGACGGTCCTGGCTTAGTCCGGGTTTAGTCCTGGCTCTGATCCGGGTTTGGCACTTGTTGAGGTCTGTGTTTGGTCCCGATTTACCACAGATGAAATCCCGGTTTAGCTCAGATCGAGGTTTAGTTCTGAATGAGTTCTCGTCAGGCCCTTGTGCAATTCAAGTATTTCCTTGTTTTTCTTTGGTTTTAGTCCGGATATAGTCCTGGTTTAGGTCTAGTTTGGTCCTGCTATAGTTCTGGTATAGTCCTGATATAGTCCTGGTTTAGGTCCCGTTCAGGCCTGCTATAATCCTGGTTAAATTCTGCTGTGGTCCTGGTTTAATTCTGTTTCAGCCCTACTGTAGTCCTGGTATAGTCCTGGTTTAATCCCGGTTGGTCCTTCTGTAGTCCTGGTTTAGTTCTGGTAGGGTCCAGGCAGAGTCCTGGTCTGAGCTCGGAGTGGGGCTGGTACATTCCTGTTTAAAGCTGATTATCTTGAGCTCAGAGTCTCACAAAATGCACAAACAAACTCCACATTAAACTAAAATAAATGTGTGAAATAATTAAATCACATTTTTTGAGTGTTAAATTTAAAAAATATTTCACTTTTATTTAATTATACAAACAAAGAAACAGGTTTGTGTGGATAGTCCCAGGAATTACAGAGAATTGAACCACAAAACAGTTCACAAATTACAACAAATTCCACCTGAGAAATTGAACATTTCAGAGTATTTTTTCTGTGTACTTTTACTTCAAAATTAGTAATATTTTAATTTAAAAGTCTAGACTGACAAAAACTTGGACTCGTTCTTGTCTTGGTCTTGAAGGAATGGATTTGGACATAAATATAAAAAATGCAAATATTAATCTTTTTTTTTTTTTTATTTACAAAGGCAAATTTGTAGAGATGGAAAGCAGAACTTCATGAATTGTTTTTAAAAAGTTATTATTGATAATATATTATAAACTAGTGTGTATTTTTTATTTTTTTTTATCTTATTTAATGTCAAATTTCCTCTGAATATTATGTAGGGGTAGGATTAAAATAAAATATGTTTTTAATGGTTTTGTTCTTTTTCTATTTTGTTTGTTTCTTTCTTTGTTATAAGTGAATATTTTGAGAGTTTGAGACTTGTATGTTTTGCGTTCAAACTTTTTTTTAAAATAATGTTCAAATAAATTAACAACAAACTAAACTCTAACAAACTAAGTGAAGTACACAGCAAAAAGTAGAGTGTTAAAACTGACTCTCACACAATCAATTTTTAACATTTTCTCAGGGTTTATATGAGTCCAATCTGTTCTAGAGTTAATTTAACAATTTTTGGAAATGTTAATTAAGCAACACTGGACAAAAGTTCCTGTTTAACCCCAAAATCAAGAGTTAAATTAATTAACCCCGAAATCAAGAGTTATTTTAACGTTTTGAGAGTAAACAGATAACACTGTGTAGAGTTATCCTGATTTAGCTCAACAACACACAGAGATGTTTTATTTTTACACTTTATTTTTGTTAATTTAAGATTAAATTATGTACAAAACTGGTTCAAACTGTTCTTCTCTGTCAGGAGTTTGAAGTGGTGGAAGGAGCCAAATTAACACTAGTGAAAGTTGAATTAACTCCAACCCCAACTCGAACCCCCATTTAACTTTCAAACAGTTAAAATCAAACTTTTTGTTTTAAAAACAACTCTAAAATATTTCACCCTGAAATTTTAAGCCTCCAGTTTTTGCAGTGTATGTTTAATGCTCTACTGTGGAACATTCTAGACAAAGAAATAACATCTCCATGGAGACGGGCGAGCAGTGACGTCGGTTTGAATCCTGTCGAGTGCTCCGGGCTCAGGATTATTCACATTTTTGTTTCTCAAACCTGTTTAATCCCTTAAACCCCAAACAACAGGCCTTTGTGTGAGGAAAGAGCCAACGGGAGTCAAACCCACAACCTCCAGCAGAGGGGCGGGCTAACCTCTCTGCCACAGGCTAACCACAGGCTAACCACTCTGCCACAGGCTAACCACAGGCTAACCACTCTGCCACAGGCTAACCACAGGCTAACCACTCTGCCACAGGCTAACCACAGGCTAACCACTCTGCCACAGGCTAACCACAGGCTAACCACTCTGCCACAGGCTAACCACAGGCTAACCACTCTGCCACAGGCTAACCACAGGCTAACCACTCTGCCACAGGCTAACCACAGGCTAACCACTCTGCCACAGGCTAACCACAGGCTAACCACTCTGCCACAGGCTAACCACAGGCTAACCACTCTGCCACAGGCTAACCACAGGCTAACCACTCTGCCACAGGCTAACCACAGGCTAACCACTCTGCCACAGGCTAACCACAGGCTAACCACTCTGCCACAGGCTAACCACAGGCTAACCACTCTGCCACAGGCTAACCACAGGCTAACCACTCTGCCACAGGCTAACCACAGGCTAACCACTCTGCCACAGGCTAACCACAGGCTAACCACTCTGCCACAGGCTAACCACAGGCTAACCACTCTGCCACAGGCTAACCACAGGCTAACCACTCTGCCACAGGCTAACCACAGGCTAACCACTCTGCCACAGGCTAACCACAGGCTAACCACTCTGCCACAGGCTAACCACAGGCTAACCACTCTGCCACAGGCTAACCACAGGCTAACCACTGGCTAACCACAGGCTAACCACTCTGCCACAGTCCCACTGGAGAACGTGTACAAAGAGAGCTGGAGTTTAACCCACAACCTCTTCATGCTGTTTAGATCACCACCATCTGCTGGTACAAACTGGTACTGCAACAAACTGCCACTAGAGAGATTAGAGACAGAACTAAACCAGGACTGAACCAGAACTAAACCAGAACTAACTACCTTTAAACTAGAACTAAACCAGGTCTAAGTCAGGATGCAGTCTAGATTAAATACAAATCCACTTTTCTTCTTATTTAAATGTATTTATTGGTTTTGTTTTGTTGATGTTTTTACATTTTCTGCAAGAGAAGAAGAAAGATTATGAAGTTGGAAAATAAACTGAAGGAATTTCTAATTTCTCTGATGTTTTCACGATTCTGAAATTTCAAACTCCATTTTGACTCGATTCTCAAAACTGATTCTGATTCCACCACAAGAATAAAAACACTTTATTTCACAATAGAATGTGATTTTTGTCATGTTACTTCCCCTCCCTTTTGTATCATTCATGTTTGTGTATTTATGTCGAGGGTTTGAACAGGGCCCAGGGCAGATCTCTAGATTATTCAAACTTACATGGACCTAAAACCTCTTCAGGCAGGTTTGTGATGAGGAACAACGTTAGAACATGGGAGAAAGCTTAAAAAAATGCACTTTGGTCTGAAAAATCTTTATTGTTTTAAAACAAAAGGCCACACAGCCGTGTCCCACATAAAATGTGGAAAAAACTTTCAAGTAAAAATAATGTTCATCAAAGTCAAGAAAACTGAGCCTCCAGAATCGGCCACTAGAGGGAGACAGTCACTGATTAACCCTAAATGTAAAGTGGGAGGAGGAGGTGGGTTTGGTAGTATTACTGCAGTAATACTACCAAAGTACTGCAGTACTTTGCTGTAGTACTTTACTGTAGTAATACTACCAAAGTACTGCAGTACTTTGCGGTAGTACTTTACTGTAGTACTTTACTGCAGTACTTTACTGTAGTACTTTACTGCAGTACTTTACTGTAGTACTTTGCTGTAGTACTTTACTGCGGTACTTTGGTGTAGTACTTTACTCTAGTACTTTACTGCAGTACTTTGCTGTAGTACTTTACTCTAGTACTTTACTGCAGTACTTTGCTGTAGTACTTTACTCTAGTACTTTACTGCAGTACTTTGCTGTAGTACTTTACTCTAGTACTTTACTGCATTACTTTGCTGTAGTACTTTACTGCAGTACTTTACTGTAGTACTTTACTCTAGTACTTTACTGCAGTACTTTGCTGTAGTACTTTACTGCAGTACTTTACTGCAGTACTTTGCTGTAGTACTTTGCTGTAGTACTTTACTGCAGTACTTTACTGCAGTACTTTGCTGTAGTACTTTGCTGTGGTGTTGTGGTGAGACTCTTTATCAGGTGTTGCTAAACGTCCCTGGAGTCGTTAACAGAAGATAATCTAAGACAATCCCAGGTTTCCGGTTGTGTCCACGTTTTTCTCCAGGTCGGACACTCGAAAAAGAATAAAGTGCTTGAAGTGTGGCGCCATTTCCAGGATCCGAGTGGGTTCACTGAGAAAAAGAGAATCGTTGTGGAAAATCAAACTCCTCAACAGGACCATGAACGCTACAAACTGATCTCAGGCTCCTAAATGTTTTGTTTGAATCATTTTTGAATGTTTCTTGTTCATTGTGTAAATCGTGTCACCATAGAAACTGACGATGATGTGTGACAGTTTTGACGGTACGTTCCACCTTTACTCTGACGGTTGCTTAGTAGAACTTAGTTCTTGTATAGTTTAGTTGTAGTTAGAACTGAACCAGGACTAAATCAGGACTAGACCAGGTCCAGGACTAAACCAGGACTAGACTAGGACTAGTTAGTTCCCGCCTGTCCTGGTTTGGCAGAGGCTGGTGAGTCTCTGTAGCGCCCCCTGCAGACACTTGTTGAAGAACTTCTTGAACTCCCGGTTGAAGATGGTGTAGAGGACGGGGTTCAGGGCGCTGTTGACGTAGCCCAGCCAGGTGGTGGCGCTGATGAGCTGCTCGGGCACACGACACGACTCACACAGCGCTCGGGTGGTGTGGACCACGAAGAAGGGCGTCCAGCAAAACAGGAAGCAGCCTGCAGCAGAGGGTGGGGTCACAGGGGTCAGAGGTCAGAGGGAGGTTGGGCGGGATTGGACGAACATGTAGAGTGATTTAATACAAACATCAGCCTGACAAAGGCAGTAAAGAAACTCCATGTTTTATAGAAAATGAACTGGGGCTGATGGAGCCGGACTGTGGCCACGCTCAGGTTCTGATGCTGCACTAAACTGGTTCTGTCTAGAAGAACGTATTTTCTTGAAAATGGAAACTGTCTCATAGATCAGATCACTTCCTTCACCCCAGACACTTCCTCCAGTTCCTCCGGGGGAATCCTGAAGCGTTCCCAGACCAGCCCTGAGATATAATCCCCCAGTGTGTCCTGTGTCTACCCCGGGGGCCTCCTCTGGGTGGGACATGCTCAGTACACCTCCTGAGGGAATAGATGCCTCAGCTGCTCCTCTCGATGTGGAGGAGCAGCAGCTCTACTCCGAGCTCCTTCCGTGTGAGTGGGTGCTCACCTAGAGATAGGGAGCATCCAGTCACCCTGTGGAGGAAACTCATTTCTGCCGCTTGAATCCATGATCTCGTCCTTTCGGTCATTACACAGAGCTCATGTTCATAGGTGAGAGGAGGAACATAATTGACGGTAAATCCAGAGCTTGGCCTTTTGGCTCAGCTCCCTCTTCACCACGACGGACGGATACAGCGACCGCATCACTGCCGACGCCGCACCGATCCACCTGTCAACCTCACGCTCCACCTCCCCTCACTGTGAACAACACAACACTGTGAACGAGACATTTGAACTGCTCCACCTGAGACAGAGACTCTCCATCACCTGGAGAACATGCCACCATTTTCTGCTCGAGAACCTCGAGCCTCGGCCTCGGATTTAGAGAAGCTGTCCCAGCCACTTCACACTCGGCTGCAAACCGCCCCATGAAGACAATTTCCTCTGCGAACAGCTTGGTCTGTGGTTTTAACTTGTATTTTAGGTTCTGAAACTCACCGACCACGACGGGCAGCACCCTCATGGCCCTGCGTTCACGGTGGTTGATTTTGGCGTGTTTCTTGGGGCTAAACTCCACCGTGGGAACCGAGTTCTCACGGTAACGCCGAGGGTACGGCAGCTCCCTCTGAGTGTAGTGCCCCGACACGTCCATACGGCACTGAGCCAAGTCCCTCTCCACCACCCAGGGCAGAGGGGCGGGGCCAGGCAGAGGGGCGGAGCCAGACAGAGGGGC